>CM077193.1:38789697-39054697 GCA_039654625.1 Rhinogobio ventralis
AATTACTCAATAGCGTTTCATTAAACTCCCACACCCAACTGGGAAACCCTGACGCAACTAAGGGTAAGGGACAAGTGTTTGTACATGCATACATATGTTTGGATTTAAATAGGCAAATGCTTAAGAGTCAATGATTAGATCATTATTGCAATGATTTTTATGTTTCTAGCATGTTATATGTTTGTCAACAGTTCTTCCAACCCTAATTGATGGAGTGTGTAGCTTTTTATTTCTTAAACAACCATGTAGGAAGACACATCATGGCCATATTCCAGGATGACAATGTCAAGATTCATCAGCTCAAACTGTGAAAGAATGGTTGGGAGAGAGCATGAAGAATCATTTTTACACATGAATTGGTGGAGTCCAGACCTTAAATTCATTGAAAGCCTTTGGGATGTGCTGGATGAGACTTTACAGAGTGCTGGACTCTTGCATTGTCAATACAAGATCTGAAAAAAAAATAAATAAATAAAAAATAATAATAATAATAATAAATATATATATATATATATATATATATATATATATATATATATATATATATATATATATATATATATATATATATATATATATATATATATATATATATATATATATATATATATATATATATATATATATATATATATATACACACACACACACACACACACACACACACACACCTAAAGGATTATTAGGAACACCTGTTCAATTTCTCATTAATGCAATTATCTAATCAACCAATCACATGGCAGTTGCTTCAGTGCATTTAGGGGTGTGGTCCTGGTCAAGACAATCTCCTGAACTCCAAACTGAATGTCAGAATGGGAAAGAAAGGTGATTTAAGCAATTTTGAGCGTGGCATGGTTGTTGGTGCCAGACGGGCCGGTCTGAGTATTTCACTATCTGCTCAGTTACTGGGATTTTCACGCACAACCATTTCTAGAGTTTACAAAGAATGGTGTGAAAAGGGAAAAGCATCCAGTATGCAGCAGTCCTGTGGGCGAAAATGCCTTGTTGATGCTAGAGGTCAGAGGAGAATGGGCCGATTGATTCAAGCTGATAGAAGAGCAACTTAGACTGAAATAACCACTCGTTACAACCGAGGTATGCAGCAAAGCATTTGTGAAGCCACAACACGCACAACCTTGAGGCGGATGGGCTACAACAGCAGAAGACTCCACCGGGTACCACTCATCTCCACTACAAATAGGAAAAAGAGGCTACAATTTGCACGAGCTCACCAAAATTGGACAGTTGAAGACTGGAAAAATGTTGCCTGGTCTGATGAGTCTCGATTTCGGTTGAGACATTCAGATGGTAGAGTCAGAATTTGGCGTAAACCGAATGAGAACATGAATCCACCATGCCTTGTTACCACTGTGCAGGCTGGTGGTGGTGGTGTAATGGTGTGGGGGATGTTTTCTTGGCACACTTTAGGCCCCTTAGTGCCAATTGGGCATTGTTTAAATGCCACGGCCTACCTGAGCATTGTTTCTTACCATGTCCATCCCTTTATGACCACCATATACCCATCCTCTGATGGCTACTTCCAGCAGGATAACGCACCATGTCACAAAGCTCGAATCATTTCAAATTGGTTTCTTGAACATGACAATGAGTTCACTGTACTAAAATGGCCCCCACAGTCACCAGATCTCAACCCAATAGAGCATCTTTGGGATGTGGTGGAACGGGAGCTTCGTGCCCTGGATGTGCATCCCACAAATCTCCATCAACTGCAAGATGCTATCCTATCAATATGGGCCAACATTTCTAAAGAATGCTTTCAGCACCTAGTTGAATCAATGCCACGTAGAATTAAGGCAGTTCTGAAGGTGAAAGGGGGTCAAACACAGTATTAGTATGGTGTTCCTAATAATCCTTTAGGTGAGTGTATACACACATACACACACACATACACATATATATATACACACACACACACACACATATATATATATATACACACACACACACACACACACACGCTGTGCTTTTACAAAAAAAAAATTCTCAGAATTGATGGTTAAACAAACATTTGCAATAATTTATCGATTTCAAATAAATGCAGTTTCTACTCAATGAAAATGTCTCACGGTTTCCACAAAAATTAAGCAGTACAACGTTATTCAACTGTGATAATAATAAATGAATAAATAAAACAGCATTTATTATAATAAATAAATAAATAAATAAGCACATTAGAATGATTTCTGAAGGGTCTGTATGTCTGTCTGATATTAACTATTAAAACTGTGTGTTTGAAACAAAAATGATCTAACCTACTGAAGAGACTTCCATGCGTTACTTGCTAATATGGTATTGCATCATTGTCGGTTAAAAACAGATAACTCACTTCTTGTACGTTTTTGTGACTTTTAATTAAAAAAAATAACATTGTATTGATGTGTGGCATGTACGTCATTAATATAACCCAGTAAACATCTGTTTACTTTTTAGCTCAGGCTTGTCTTGAGAAAACCATCTTTATAACTATGCTGTATTCATATCGCTGACATAGTAGATTTGATGATTAGCTTATGCATTTTCATTGCAGTCATGCATGCTTGCAGGTCTTGAATAACCTTTTTAAATGTTATCAGTGTCACACTAGGAAAAAAAAAAAATAGCAAGGGTGGGTTTATACGATGCAAGTACTGGGTGTAAAAGCACTGTAAGCAACCTTTAAACAGGCCGCCATATCATACAATCAGAATACCTGGGAGTGCAATAATCAGCATACAGTCTTTTCCATGTGAACTCTTTAAATTAATTTAATCAGCATTATGTACAGAACAATAGCTGGCCAACAAATAAAGGATACATGTGGGAATACAAAACACAAATAGATCCCTTTAAACTATTATGTCTAACTTAAGATAATGTCAGGACAAAAAAAAAAAAAAATCAGAGTGCAGCTTTCCTTCACTCAATCTCATGCAATGAACAATGGGATTGAGAGCAAAATAATTCCCTACTACAGAATCAGATCGTTTTTCAGATCTTTAAAATGTTACAAAGCAAAACTAAATGCCCATTAAAAAAAAGAAAAGAAATATATATATATATATATATATATATATATATATATATAAAAAGAGGATGTTCAACAAATTACCTACAATTACCAAAACCAACCAAAAAATTTTTTCTAATTACTTTCCTTTTTATAAAACTGTCAAATTTTACACTGAATAAAATAATTATATTTTACAACAATAGAACTTTCAACAGTAAAATAGGTTTTTGTTTGAGGTAATTACATAGTTCTGGTACTTGTACAAAATAAAAAATAGATTTCTGTCTTATTTCCCCCCTAAAAACAACCAACCGCAAATGGTTTGTTTGTTTATTGAACTTTTGTTTTCTTCGCACACTATGGTTTAAACTATCCTCATTGAGGTCAAAGTCTTTAGAAGTTAAATTTTCCGAGGCATCATAATCAATGACTCTCCTCTAGCCCCCCCTCCTCCCTGTCAGTCACCACTGTCTTCCTCAAGAAAACACTGAATTTGGGACAGCACAAACACACTGCTTTATATCCCAGCCACTCCGTCCTACCCAAAAGACTTCGCAGACTATGCTACGTCTCGTTGGGAGCAATACTGTCAGCTCCATCAAAAACAAAATATTTGCTTTCCGTGGCAACTGCATGTAGTTTTAAGGGGTATAACCCAAAGCCACTAACATGTAGGGCTTAAAAATGTTCAACTCCCAGACCTCAGCAGGAGAGGAAACAACCTGTCGCTCAAACGCACAGTGAATGGAAATCATTCTGTACTGATGCTGCCATAAAGAAAAAAAAAAGTTTCTCTATAAAATATACACCTGAAAACCTCAAATATGAGTAAAGGCACCGAAAAGGTATCTGTGTCGCTCGCTTAAAAAAACCCTGGTTCTGTTCAACAAATTAAAGTTAATCCCTTCAGAACATTTTCCTTCCATACAGTACACTCACCTGAGCGAATGACATTTACGGAGAAAAAACTATGAGATTTAGACAACATATTTGCTTCCTTTACCTTATGAGGTCAGTCATTTGAGTCAAGCAGTTAAACCGAGTATAGTGACTAATGAAATGATTGCTCTACCAAAGGTTGAAGACCCTGTTTGATACTAGATTGACTGGACACAATGTAGACTTAAGTTTACAACTCCGTAAACAAGACCAGCACTCTTTGAATACCTTTTAAACAGAATCTTACCAGTGCTCAACATTCAAAAATGTTCTCCTCTCAGATCTAGACACTTTAGAACCCTAATAACAAACATAACACAAGACATAAAATCACATACGTCCGTCAATCGCTTTCATTCGCCACATGACCATTCCAAACACTATCCAAGTAGTTTCTGGCACACACACACTATTTGACTTGCTTTCATCTATGGTATGCGGCACAAAAAAAAAAAACAGCACTGTCACTTTAAGGCTTCGCTTTTTGTTTAACTTTTTTTTGCGCAATGAAGGCCATACTGTGGTTTATTGCATAATTGGTTTGTTACTCGTTATTTTCAACATCACTACTAATTGTGTTACCATAATTATCACTATTGCTATGTACAAATGTCCAACGTCTGTAACAGTTTGCGAGTGTGATCAAAACGGTGTCTGTAAGTGTGTGATGTGCTGATTGGGCGTGGCAGCATTGGGGGTGGAGCTGTTTGTCAAGTGGGTGGAGGATGGGGCGTCTGAGAGCTGTAGCTCCTCCAGTTTCTTCAGGTACTGATCCCTCAACGCCAGTAGCTCCTTATAGCGCTGCTCCACTGGACTCTGTTGCTGATAGGCACAAATATACACAAACATGTGAAGTGACATCTGTGTCAAAAATCCACCAGAGGGCAGCAAAAACACTCTTTGACTTCAAATAATCTTCACCACAAAACATTTTTGATAGTAAGAAGATGCTGGAGTACTAGTTCTCAGACAAGCATTTTGTATTAATCTATAATTTGCTGGATAATTATGATAAAAATGTGCAGTTTAATCAAAAATGCCACTTTGGCATGTACACATTACATTTGTATGTTTTCATTGGTCTATTATTTTGTAGCATTTAATTTGTATACTGGTAAACGGCATTAATCATTGTTAGGACTATGTGGTAAAATGCTCATTTATGTCAATGCTGGAGTGGCTCCTGCAAAACCACTGTGACAGAATTTGTGTGTGTGTGTGTGTGTGTGTGTGTGTGTGTGTGTGTGTGTGTGTGGTGATAAGGACAGTTTGAGTGACAGTTCACTGCAGTGCCAGGACGTAATTAAACTGGAGAGAGAGGATTTTCTGCACCGCTGAATCGGGTGCGCACACACACAGATAAACACTCAATCCCACCCAGAGGCAAAAACACCCACTATTGAAAAGATGCACATGCTTTTTTCCTCCCTTCCAAGATCAGTTTGTATAAATATATACCCCAAACAAGTCAGCATAAATAATGCTTACTACCATACAAAAGCTAAAGCACCTGATTGTGAAATGCATGTCGGTACCTGGTGTTGTATGCGAGGGTTCCACCGGATGTAATAAGTCACCCACAGCTCTAGGTGGCGCATGCTGGCTACAGGGTAAAGTACACGACTTGACTCTGGTGTGTAGAAGGGGTTTATATACAAGGATGTGTCACTGTTGATCAAAGACCACAGCGACACAGTCTTCACCCGAACATTCTAGAAAACAATACAGACAAAAGTTGGTATTTTGAATAAACCCTAATCTATTATTTAAAGTGAAACAATTATTCTACACACACACACACACATATATATATATTAAAGTACAGGTGATTTAATATACTGGTATTACAGATGGTAAGGTGTTGAATCCTTTGGTTAGTAGTGGTACTGTGCTCCCTAACATTGTTGTTGCGCGGGACGGCTCTAGAGGGCCACCAGAATGAATGTTTCATCTCCCCAAAGTGTGTTCTACTCCGACTGAGAGTCAGTGAAGCATCCCTTTTACTCATGCTCTACTTCACACAATGAGCACAGAGAGAAATAAAAGGCAATGTGTGCATGCAAGAGAAAGCAACAAAGGCCAATATATCCCACTGATGACAAGTGGCCTCCAATAGGCAGTGAAGAAGATGGGATTTTAGAGATTAAGAGACAAAGGTGTGATAAAGAATGGTACAGTGGAGCACAATTTATTAGGTCTAGGCTTTGTTTCCACAATGCATGAATCAGTGATAGATCAATATAGAGTGAGGTTCAAAAGTGAAACCACATTGAAAATCTAAAATCTAAGCTTCAAAATCTAATTTAAATGCAAGTTAGTATAGAAGAATAAAACATCATCAGCATGCGCTAGTGGTAAACAAAATAGAGCAAGATGAATTGCAATTTGGCAAATGTGGTTTTTTATGTGCGCTAAAAAAGAGGAAGCAAAAGAGGCTAGGGAAAAGAGGCCAACTTGTTATGGCAATTTTGCAAATGGAGATTGAGATAAGTAGTTTTAAGTTTTAGCGCCATGTTGCATTGATCAATATGGCATTTCATGTTGCATTTTTATTGGCTAGTCAGTAGATGTAGGTCATAGTAGCAAACACACTGTGAGATGATCATGCTAAATTTCTGACTTTGTCAGAAAATTATCGCAGGCTATCTTTGGTCACCATTTAGGAGCCACGACCACAGAAATCACCACGATTGTCATCTTTCGTCTAGGACAAGCCAAAATCGTACAAATATGTACGGCATTCAAGGCCGATTATGAATAATTAAATGACAAATACATTTTTTAACAGTCACTTGTCACCTCCTGGTGGCGCAACAATGTAATTGATACAATCGTTATTTGAAGCGACAAGTTAAAGATGATTTGATCTATTTTGATTGCTTCCGTAGATATCAGTGTTTTTATCCAAACTACAAACTTTTATCCCTGAAAAAAACCATCTGTGAATCTGTTTCATACCTACACATGATAAATGCTTTCTCAGTGTCAACGCAGATCTAAATGTTCCGGTGTGATTATGTCAAAGGTTTAAAAGACAGGAGAATCGTTAGCAATTAGGAAAGAGATCGGATTGGCGTTTAAATCGAGATTGCGATCTTTTAACGATTAATCATGCAGCTCTACGACAGATGCACATAATGGTCAGGTTCGTATAACACTATCAGGAAGAAAGTTCAGGGCTTGTATATCAATGTGGTTTACTAATATTTGTTTGTGATGTGTGTTTGTCATTTCTTACATTGCTTTCACGGGCACTCTCACAGTTGTAGAGGAATGTGCCAAAGCGGCAGCTGAGCAGGTGATCCAAGATAACTACCAGGAGACGTTCGTTAAACTCAAACGCTGTTGGGAACTGGAGAGGGATAAAAGATAAACAGATTTACTCTAAAACAACTCTAAATAACTGCAAACTCAGAATTACAAAACACAGAGAAAATATATATATTTGGTTTCTGCTGTTGTACACAAAAAGAGATAATTTGGAATAAAATAGCTGCCACTTAAGATGCTGTTTTTAAAGAATGAAAGCAGAATGTGAAGCTCCAAAAAATGGCAAACAGTACCATAAAAGTACTTAATACTACTGCAGATGACATCTAATAGCTTTGAGTGAAATTTAAGTAATTTTACACTTAAATCTCAAGGATGCATATATATATATATATATATATATATATATTAAACTATGCCACATAAAAATGGGTTACACCAGGTTTGATGTCAATGATGCTGACCGCCGCAGGTTCTCAAGTGTTTTCACATTTACCATTGCGAATTTTCAAGGGGGTGAAATCCAGTCATTTTTAATAGGCACATATTTTCTTTTACCTCTAAGTAAAGAACAAAAAAAGAAAGAATTCGCTGTGTGTATATCAGGGTCTTAAATCAGCATCCACATTAGTTAGATGGAAAACAGCAGCTCAGACATGAAAAATACCTTCTTTTGTGTTCCACAGCAGCATAAAAGTTCACATAGTTAGACAATTAGATCCATACCTGTTTAGTCATTTGCCACACGCAGTCAATAAATTGCAAAAAGATAGGCGACCTGTCCTGATCCGCGTGGTTTTTGTCTCCATGGCCGATTCTCTACACACACACACACACACAAAGTATGACAAATACCAACTGATAACGATTCTTTTCTCTTTTTTTTTTACACAAAACAAAATCGAACACAAATGGAAGATGTAGTTTACCCTTAATTATGCTCTATCAACTATTAACTTTATTAACGTTACCAACTCTGTCAAAGCAATCACCCTGATAACATGGCTGATAGAACTCAAAATCCATCACTAAATTGTGTGGTTTGGCAGATGCAAGACTTTGTAAACTCACTGAGGCGAACTTGTGTCCGAAGCCGATCCATTCCTTCTCCAGCAGCACCTGGAAGCCCCTGAGAGTCCTGTAGTAGGAGTCCAGCATCAGCATGGACAAAGAGGTGAGCTGAGCTGTGCGGTCCCAGCCATCACTGCAGTGCACCACCACAGAGCTCCCAGAAGACACCTTATCAGCCACCTGGATGGCCCCTGACAGCACCAACTAGAGCAGGAAGGTATGTAGCTACATTAGATGATGTTAAGTTTTATAAAATATATAGGTACGCATGAAAAAACAAACCTTAATATGCTCTAGCCAGTGGGTGGACTCCAGGCTGGAGAGCCAGTGAGACTCCTCCACATTGGGGTAGACAATGTCTTTTAGCTTCTTCAGTGACTCTCTCATGACATGGATATTATGGATGTCTAGAAAGACCAGCTCAGCGTTCTGATATGCATCGTCGCCCTCATAACCCCCACCCGTGGCCTGGAGGGTAAAGGTTGAGAGGTGTACCGGTTATGACAGGTGATCACGTAAACGAGAAATTCTGCACACTTGCATTCACACTTCATGTACCTAAACACATTGTGCAAGAGAAATTACTGGATCAATAATGCCATTTCAAAATGCTCTGTCAGCAGTGTTCAGCAGGGCAAAAGCTTTCTAGCACCTCTGTGGTGGTCCTCTATGGGTCCACTTTTTGATTTTAATTAGTTTGGCAACACACAAAAACTGACAACATACTCATGCAAGCACACCGTTTTGTTTATTTAATACAAACCAAGAGTCCAAGTCTGACTGGAAAACAGTAACCAGCCCATACCTTCAGTGGATAAGGCCATACGTTAGATATCAGGTACAAAAAAAAAAAAAATTCATATTCAAAATCTCTCAAGAACTTCGAGATGAATTTGAATATCTTAGGTCTGCCAATAACCCCATTTATTAGTAACCTTCTGGAATCTAACCTTGTTTGCCACAGCGTTGACGTTAGGCCTGGCGTCATAGATGGTGAGTTTGATAGTGCCATTGGCCTCACGGATAAGGTCCAAATAACGTTCGTCATCTTTGTTGCGCTTGCCGCTCATGCCCACCAAAGGCTGGCTACACCGTGTGATCACAGCATGGTTCTCTTTATGGAACCACGACAACACCTGAGAGAAGAAGGAAACCCATCATCATCACAGAATAAAATAAAATAAAAAAAAATAAATAAAAAAAAAGTTGTTAACATCTAGGGATACACAATATGTATCGATACTATATTGGTTATTTGCCAATATTAAACATTTTCCTTATTGGTATATCTGCCGATATTGGATATATGTTGTCCATATTTATTATTTAATTCTGTATGCTTACTTACCAATTTTAACATTTAGTTTATCTTTGGTGTCATGTAACGGTTTATCTTTGGCAGATCTACAAATGAACATCCACTTTTCACGTACATGTTGTAATGCGTAAATTCACTTGTAGCATTTAAAATGACTGATTATAGCGTTTTATTTTTTAATTTATTTAGACAAAATAGCATATAATTTTAATATCAGCCATTTATTGGTTATCAGCCATTACATAAAAATAATTATTGGCTTAGTATTGTATTATAGCCAGTATTGTAATATTGGTGCATCTATGACTATCATCATACAGAGATATATATAAATATCCAACCACATATCACAGTACATACATGAAGGTAAATGCATTACATACATCTGAAAAGCTCTGCTTTATTTATGCTCAAAAATCTGACATTCTCCACATTTTTCCACAGCCTTTTCCTTATGCAACAGAAGCTTGAATTTGACCTTCCAACAAAAATCACACCATTATTCTGACCTTTCATACTGCTCATCTGTAAAAGAGCTCACCGGAATGCGGCAGCGAGAGCGGAAGGTAGCGACTCTTCTAAGATCTTCCTCTGTGGCCTTGTATGGAACAACAAGAATTGTGGGATAAGTGTCACACAGCTCGTAGTTCTTATTGATGAAAGTGATCCTCCACTCACTATTGGGTAGACCCTGACAAACAGAACAACAACAACACCAGCACATAATCTTTATTAAAATTAAATGTGCACTATGTATTGTCTTATGCAATTAATGAGCAACATATCAATCTCAATTTTAAGTAAATTGTGAGTGTGAGCAGGATGAACAAGGGCATCTGGTCCTCACCTGCCTCCTGTACTCTTCCATGGGCTCATAAACGTTCCAGCCATTCTCCTCATACTTTTCCTGACTCAGAAAGGCAAAGAGTTGCTGCGAGAGTCAAAGAAACAGAAAGAAAAAGTAAAAGACTCAGTTAAACCAGCATTTCATGCATTCGGCTACTGATGAAAGCAGGTTGTGAAATGCTGAAATGTTGACCCAACACTTAATCGAACTGTATAAAATGCAAAGATTAATGTTTCGTAAATAAATTTGGAAAGTAAGTGTGAAAAGTAGCATTTGAGAATTAAGTTAAACACTGAACACTAACCATTCCATGAGACAGAGGAAAAGCATATTTGAAAAGAATCTCAAATATGTCTCTTCGACTGTGGCCTTCTTGCTTCAGAGCAAATCGCAGGTTCCTCATGTCCTGATAAACACACACACACAAAATGATTTGAGAATGTCAAATGTCATACTTTCAAAAAGGGGATATTTGTTCTGCTCTAGGGAAACCGGTCCCATTTCATATTCATTTTTGATTTTTTTCAGGACTAAATAGAAACTTCAAAAAAACAGCATTTACTTTTTAATATACAAATAATTTATAACATTAGAAATGTCTTTAACTCTTGATCAATTTAATGCATCCTTGCTGAATAAAAGTAAGTATAACTTGAATAAATCTTACTGACTTCAAACTTTAAATGCATAAAAGTGGTAATAAACCAAAAACATTTTAAATGCTTCCTTTAACATTAGCTGTTATGAAATGTGGATTTCTTAGGCCTTGTGTGAGCAATACCTTGCAGGTGATTTCTAACCCATAGGAGTTCTCTCCTCGGCTGGAGGCTCCGCCCATCTTCTCTACACGGCTTATGACACCTAAGGGCACGTTCAGGGTAACTGGTGTCTCCTTAACACAGGAAAATATCAACATTCTTACACACATGCATGTACTATAAACAGCTTTAAACACTACCTTTATCATCACTAAAAAGCTGTCACCCATCTTAGTTTATTGCAATCTCACAAAGTTCTATTATAATAAAGTTGTCTACACTGCACAATGAATCTCTTACTTACATCGTGTCTACACTTTCTTTGTTAATGAGAGGATTTCAAGCGTGCAGAACTCAGCACTGAACAAAAACGCCAGTGTTTTGAGTGATGATTCTGACTAAATTAAGCACCTCTGCTTGGCAAATACAAACATTTGACAATCTCCAGAGCGCAAACACAAATATGCACTGGAACACTTACCAAAGGTCTCTGATTCTGTCTAACCAGTCCACTAACATATCTGTTACCCCTTTTACACAGACACGTTTCCGGTGCGGGTTCCCCGGCACTTTTCTGTTCTCGAACAGCTCTGTGCATTTCCAGAGCAGAACAGGAGGTTCTGAGCCAGAAATATCGGTTCAACTCCGGCCCTAAAAACTTGCTGGTCTCGGGGAGCTGGGGCGGAGAAATGCTGTCGCTGTCTATGGCAGTTTGTCTGTCTCCTTGATCAATGCAATAACGTTGCACTATATTGCTCTTTATATTTAATATATAAAAATGTGAGCACAAGAAAAACCCAGTGTTCGAGAGAGCGAGTGAATCAAGTTTCAGTTTCAATATCTTCAAAAAGTACAGATGACAGTACCATGCTGTGAACACCAAAACAAAAGTGCCGCACTGGCTGCACAAACATCGGGATGCGCACTGATTGATTTTAGACTGTTTAAAGTCAGGTAAACAACACGTTACCGTTCGTTTCTCAAGTCTGTGGAAATACATGGCCAGTTCGCTACAGGCACCAGAACAGAACAGGCTCTGGCTCCAGAACGCAAACTATTCTGGAGAAAAAGATCTATGTGTGACACTAGACCATCAATCTTTAATATGAAACTGGTGAGATTTCCAAACTACATGCATTCTTATAAATCAACAGTTATATGAAATTCATAACTTTTGTGTACCACCAACTTTTTTCCTTGCCCTTACTTTGCCAAGCTGACAGATCATGGCAACGGACCCAAGCAACGGTCAAAACGTCCACAAAACAGGGCTGCAGGTGCCCGCTACCATGTGCCAAACAAGGACAGAGCCAGAAACAAGATGAAAGCCTTTCTCTAATATGATGTGATACGAAATCCCTCCTTCCTGTCCTCTCATATCCTACTCTTTTCTCTGGTAACACAGACTAATAGATGGGTGCTATAACTAAGGTAGAAACTAAAATTTTATTCAAACTAAAGAATGCAGAAACAAGCCTTTAAAGGAAAAAATTAGGAGGAAAAATGGAAAAAAGAAGGAAATGAATAAGCTGGTTTTAAACAGAAGAGGACCTGGCATGGCCTCAGAATAACTGTGCCTGAACACTTAGAGAACTAATGCGTTGCATTTTGAAAAATTAAAATTAAAGTTTCTCTTACTGAGTCAGTGTTCTTGAAGTAGAGTCTGTAGTTGGTGATGAACACCTTTCCTTTGACTGCAGCATTAAAAGGGCAGATATAGATGATCTCTTTATCTGAAGAGTAAAATAGAGTGGGACAAACAAATTAAGTTCAACATTTATTTAATACCATAAAATCTCTCTTAATACGAAACTATTCAATTTAAGTGTGGAAGAAATTAATAGTACTTTTGACAAATGTATTTTATCAAAACTGCCTATATAACAGAAGAGTGGTCCTCCCTCATGAGAGCTGCCATTTTGAGATCACATGACCTATTGTCTAATGTTATTAAATACAACTGTGTGATGCTACATTATTGCTAATATGTTAGTTTGCAGGTGAACATTTCCACCACCTACTGGTCTGGAGTGTGAAGCACTGGATGGCACCCAAATATAATCAGAGCATTTAAACAATGATCAGTCAGCCAGAGGGACTTTTTCGCTAAGGCTCTTTGGTGCTTTATTAAACACTAAATTGATTTTAAGCCCGGAGCATACTGTGGTTTTTATGGGTACACTAGGTTAAGCATACAGCAAATATAGCCAGTCACACTAGACTTTGAGCATGCGAAATTTCTTCGCACACTGCAACGGTTGTGATATGTCGCTCTCTGAAGTGTGAATTTAACATATAACAAATAGTACTACACTCAAAATGTAAAAAAAATACACATCTACTCGACTTTACTGCAAACATATTGTTCTTTTAATTAAGCCAAGAGGGCACGGCGTGATATATATCGATCTTCTACTGGTCACACGTCGTCACGTGATGCGAATTCACAGCTCATTTGCATGCGTTTGAATGGAAGTCAATGGAACGAAAACTGCAGTGTGACCATCTCTTATGACATAAATTTTATCATCAGCATAGTAGGTTTCTAAAAGCATATACTCTGTATGTTCATCTCACATATGGGTCATGCATTTTTTTGCACTAATTAGTTTCTTCACAAGGTGGCCACACTGGCATGAGCTATTGTTTTACAGTTGAAAAAAACTACTCGAGACGGCAATAACAACACATGCCCGCATTGATGAGTGCTTGTGTGGGGCGTTTGGAGATACTCGCAACTCTAGCTTAAAGTTCAAAGACATTTTTAGTGCACATAACTTTAGGAGAGAAATAGTGCAGACACTAGACGAAAGGCAATGCCTTCGGCTATATGCACATGTTAAGAGTTTGCATCAAAACTGAAATATACAGGTGCTGGTCATATAATTAGAATATCATCAAAAAGTTGATTTATTTCACTAATTCGATTCAAAAAGTGAAACTTGTATATTATATTCATTCATTACACACAGATTGATATATTTCAAATGTTTATTTCTTTTAATTTTGATGATTATAACTGACAACTAAGGAAAATCCCAAATTCAGTATCTCAGAAAATTAGAATATTACTTAAGACCAATACAAAGAAAGGATTTTTAGAAATCTTGGCCAACTAAAAAGTATGAACATGAAAAGTATGAGCATGTACAGCACTCAATACTTAGTTGGGGCTCCTTTTGCCTGAATTACTGCAGCAATGCGGCGTGGCATGGAGTCGATCAGTCTGTGGCACTGCTCAGGTGTTATGAGAGCCCAGGTTGCTCTGATAGTGGCCTTCAGCTCTTCTGCATTGTTGGGTCTGGCATATCGCATCTTCCTCTTCACAATACCCCATCGATTTTCTATGGGGTTAAGGTCAGGCGAGTTTGCTGGCCAATTAAGGACAGGGATACCATGGTCCTTAAACCAGGTACTGGATGCTTTGGCACTCTGTGCTGAAACCCATGTCTTGCATACGTCTGTGCGTAGTGGTTCTTGAAGCACTGACTCCAGCTGCAGTCCACTCTTTGTAAATCTCCTCCACATTTTTGAATGGGTTTTGTTTCACAATCCTCTCCAGGGTGCGGTTATCCCTATTGCTTGTACACTTTTTTCTACCACATCTTTTCCTTCCCTTCGCCTCTCTATTAATGTGCTTGGACACAGAGCTCTGTGAACAGCCAGCCTCTTTTGCAATGACCTTTTGTGTGTTGCCCTCCTTGTGCAAGGTGTCAATGGTCATCTTTTGGACAACTGTCAAGTCAGCAGTCTTCCCCATGATTGTGTAGCCTACAGAACTAGACAGAGACCATTTAAAGGCCTTTGCAGGTGTTTTGAGTTAATTAGCTGATTAGAGTGTGGCACCAGGTGTCTTCAATATTGAACATTTTCACATTCTAATTTTCTGAGATACTGAATTTGGGATTTTCCTTAGTTGTCAGTAATAATTATCAAAATGAAAAGAAATAAACATTTGAAATATATCAGTCTGTGTACAATGAATGAATATAATATACAATTTTCACTTTCTGAATCGAATTAGTGAAATAAATCAACTTTTTGATGATATTCTAATTATATGACCAGCACCTGTACTTTAGGCTTTACAATTTGCAATGTAACACTTTACTATATTAAAAAAATCAAAATAAATACTACTTCAACAGCGATACTGAATCAAGAGTATTAGGACTGGCAAGTTTTTTTAAACACTGCATTTCAAAGCCAATATTAAAATAAATCCACAAATACGCCAAAAAGGCTTATGGAGATATCAGATTTATTCTTATTCAATAAGAGCCCACAAACACATACACACATGCTCTCACTCACCGATCACTCGCTCTTCTCCCGGCAGCATGGCAACATCTGCCAGCAGCTCCATCTTCAGGCTCTCTCTGGACGCCTGTCAACACATGCAGGAACATTGGATTGACACGGGTGCATCCCTCACATATACACAAACGCTCTCATATAAGGATGATCACAACTGCTTCAACAATAATACACTACATGTCTGAGCAGACCAAACTGTACTCCGTGGCATCTGATGAGGAAAAAATAACTGTTGAGAAAGAAATTCTGAGTATGACAGGAAGTAATGGAAGAGGAAGTAGTGAAGAGAGAAAAGTGAAGAGTAAGAGGACACGGTCCTCTTTCAACCTCTGGTCTGTGAACACCAGTCTTATGTGTGTGTATGATCAGGGATCCAGATAGTCTTTCCCTGGGCTATTTTCCTGCTGCCAGTTGAAGGTTAGTGAACCGGAATGCGAGCTAAGAGTGCCATTCGCTGCGTGTAGTTGTTTATTATGTCGGCCTTTTGCTGCTGTTCAGTGTTTTGCACGTCGCAACCCTGTGGGCAGATTGAAGCAGGGGCTTCTGGGTAATGGTCTAGCCCATGTTCTCGAGATGACAAATGAAGCAGCCAAACAAACACACACAGTGATCCCAGCTGGGCAACTAACCTGGTTCAAGAGGTAGTTGGGTAAACAGAGGACAGACATGGCTAAATACAGCCAACTAGTAAGAGGATTAAAAGAAATGCTGTTTTAAAGGTACAGTGTGTATTTTCTGCAACATTCGTCTGCAATTGTTCACAGTCTTCTGGGAGAGAAAGAATGAAAGAAAAAGACAGACTAAGATAAAAGAGACAAACAGAGGCAATCACAGAGACAGATGGACGGCCCTTTGTACAAAATCTTTCTAGCTGTCCTCAGGGACCCTGAAAAAATGGAGACTCAGGTTCTGCTGCCTATCACCTGCCAGGTGTTACAGCTCCACTAACATATGTATGGAGCAGCAGTCTTCTGGCTTAAGCCCCAGCGACATGCCAACTCCCTGTCTGCCTGGAATCCCCTCTGCCCAGAGAGGTTACATGTGCCAAACCAGACACTGCATATTTATATTTAGGGAGGGGCGCTCTCCTTTTAAAGGAAACAATCTATTTGGTTTAAACCACCATTACAGTTTTTACACATTTAGCACTAGCATCATGCAATATGTGAGCAGTGCTGGTCAACTTGACAACTGCTCCACCGGCGGTGGTACGCCAAAACACATTTTTGTATGTGAATGCTGTTTTACGCAAATATTACGAAAGGAGTGAAGCACAAAGCTTTGTTTACAAAAGAAAAAAATAGGTATTAAATGTTACATCACAACAATGGAAACATTTAGATCCGTGCTGAATGAGAGATGTACATGATGAGCCTGTAAATTTAAGCCATTTGTCAGCTTTGTATTCTGTTTTGCAATCTGCTCACCAGTTTTTCCACAAATGTAACCATATTCTATGAGTTATTTCACTGGACATGGAATCTCTTGTTTCTTTTCCCAAATCTTCACTCACGTCTCAGCCATTTTCACAGGGTATTATAAATGTTTTTCCTTTTTTTCACTTTTAATTACTCTATTCGCTTCCTTTATTGTGGTAAAGTAGAAAAACGCTGTATGACAGATACCTTTTTACTTGCACATCAAATTCTATTTAACACTGTTTGTGCTTGTTAGACTTGGTAAGGCACGTCAAGTTTATTGGTAACACTTTACAATTTTCTCATTTGTTAACATTAGTTAATGTATTAACTAACCATGGGCAGTACATTTGTTACTGTATTTGTTAATCTTTGTTAACATTAGTTAATAAAAATACAGCTATTCATAGTTTGTTCATGTTAGTTCACAGTGCATTAACTAATGTTAACAAGATTTTAATAATGTATTAGTAAATGTTGAAATTAACATTAACAAAGATAAATAAATGCTTTATAACTGCAGTTCATTACTAGTTAAATGTTAACTAATGAACTTTATTGTAAAGTTAGCAGTTTATTTATATTGCACATATATTTATATGTTGTTTCGCACTAATTTAGTCTTGCACTTGCGGGAAAAAAAAACGCTTTTCAGACAATAAGTGAACAATGTTTACAACAAGTGTCAGATGCTTTGGAACATTGGGAGAAGACATGAAGATATTATACTGCCTTCATGTGCGATCAGAAATGTCCTACTTTCCACTTCGTGATTACAAGCTTGTCGCTTTCAAATGCTTTGTTTTGCTGGACACCAGGTTTATTCGTGTATTGTATTGTAACTTTCAAACATCCTACTCATGTCCCAAATCCCTCTAAAAACGCAGAGCGGTAGCAAAGACTTTCTATATAGAAAGACGGTGCACTCCGATTACTTATGAATGGGAGAATGCAATGCCCAATATGGCAAATAAGCCCAGCTTTCAAAATGAAAGAGCCCATCGTTGATTAGTAAAGTCATCACGTCACTGCTGCCATTAGAAGATCTGGTTGTTATAGAAACAGGCAGTGTTCTGAGACGCGCGCTTAGGACTGCGCATGCGATTAGCTTTCTCCAGGCTGAAAAATTCCAATTTATGAGACAGTGGTTGTCAGATTTCAAATATGAAATTGAATCGTAAGCTTGGCGCACAGTTTTGGAGAATTTGATGTTTCCCCATTCAAAGAGATAGGAGCTGCACTTGCATGGCCGAGAAACGTTTCAAAGATGGGCGCAGAGTGAAATGACTTTGGAAATATAATACAATATTTTTAATTTAACATTTAATTTTCTTTTATTCTTTAGATTACCATTGTTTACTGATATTCTTTAATGTTTTACAGTCTGTGGGGTGTTGTTTCACTGATGGAATATGCAATATGCCCCATGCAATATGCAAGTGTATTATTAATCACTCTATAAATGTACTGAATAGCTATGCTGGACTGAATGCACATTTTGGTCTTAAAATAGTTCAGTTGGATAGCTGACAAATAATGTGGACATCAACTTTCTTTTTTTAACATCATGACCCTATGAAAAAACTAATATATTATATACACTCCCCTAAAGGATTATTAGGAACACCATACTAATACTGTGTTTGACCCCCTTTCACCTTCCGAACTGCCTTAATTCTACGTGGCATTGATTCAACAAGGTGCTGAAAGCATTCTTTAGAAATGTTGGCCCATATTGATAGGATAGCATCTTGCAGTTGATGGAGATTTGTGGGATGCACATCCAGGGCACAAAGCTCCCGTTCCACCACATCCCAAAGATGCTCTATTGGGTTGAGATCTGGTGACTGTGGGGGCCATTTTAGTACAGTGAACTCATTGTCATGTTCAAGAAACCAATTTGAAATTATTCGAGCTTTGTGACATGGTGCATTATCCTGCTGGAAGTAGCCATCAGAGGATAGGTACATGGTGGTCATAAAGGGATGGACATGGTCAGAAACAATGCTCAGGTAGGCCGTGGCATTTAAACGATGCCCAATTGGCACAATTCACACATGAAAACATCCCCCACACCATTACACCACCACCACCAGCCTGCACAGTGGTAACAAGGCATGATGGATCCATGTTCTCATTCTGTTTACGCCAAATTCTGACCCTACCATCTGAATGTCTCAACAGAAATCGAGACTCATCAGACCAGGCAACATTTTTCCAGTCTTCAACTGTCCAATTTTGGTGAGCTCGTGCCTCTTTTTCTTATTTGTAGTGGAGATGCTCTTCTATCAGCTTGAATCAGTCGGCCCATTCTCCTCTGACCTCTAGCATCAACAAGGCATTTTCGCCCACAGGACTGCCACATACTGGATGTTTTTCCCTTTTCACACCATTCTTTGTAAACTCTAGAAATGGTTGTGCGTGAAAATCCCAGTAACTGAGCAGATTGTGAAATACTCAGACCGGCCCGTCTGGCACCAACAACCATGCCACGCTCAAAATTGCTTAAATCACCTTTCTTTCCCATTCTGACATTCAGTTTGGAGTTCAGGAGATTGTCTTGACCAGGACCACACCCCTAAATGCATTGAAGCAACTGCCATGTGATTGGTTGATTAGATAATTGCATTAATGAGAAATTGAACAGGTGTTCCTAATAATCCTTTAGGTGAGTGTATATTATAGGTATATATCAATTTCAAAATTTTCTTTTTTACAGTTACAATTTATTTTTTAAAAGTGCTAATATTCCCTATAGTCCTGCAAATGCGGTTTAAAGGAGTTCAAAGTGATGTAAATAAAAGAAGAATAAGGCAGCATATGAATGCGATCTATGTCTCTATGTTCTATAGCATGTATATGGTTGCTTAATTCTATAGGAAAGCAGAGCAAAGGGCAGCTCTATTGATACCAGTGAAGTGTATAATTTATTCATGCAGAAAACGAAAGTCTAACCCTCCTACAACAGCATTGCACACTTACAGGATAATGTAGTTTGTAATGCAAAGGGGGAAAATGAGAAACATTCTGTTACAGTCAAGGACATGAGGACAGCACAATTATAGCACATCTGCACACAGGCTTCCCTCACGTTTTGGCTGGAGCTGTTCCCCAGAGGACTGGAGTTGTAAGGTGCTATAGGAGCCGAGGCCATCATTGAGTTTGCTTCTTCCACTGCTACTGAAAGACACAAGAGAAATGGCATTTTTCTTTTGGCTCAACAATAAGGACTTTTTTTCTGCTGGCTGGTAGTTCAGATTTGTAGACACTTTTGAACAGTAGTGTGTGTAAGCCTATTAATAACTTTTTAAATTAGCATCATTCACAACACCAATGTTCAATACATCACAGTATTGTCGGCAAAAAAAAAAAAATGTTGTATGCGAATGCTGTTTTACGTGAATATTATAAAGCGAGTGATACACAAAGCTTTGTTTACATACAAAAGGTTAGCAATTAAATGTTACATCACAGATCACAACCATGGACACATTTAGATTCATGCTGAATGAGAGAGGTACATGAGTCCATAAATTTAAGCCATTTGTCAGCTTTGCCATCTGATCACAGTTTTTTCACAAATTTAACAATATTCCACAAGTTATTCCACTGGACACTGGGTTTCTTTTCCCAAATCTTCACAGATGTTACACCTGTAGAAGATAAAATTTGCTCTTCAAAACCTTTTACAACAAGTATTAGATGCTTTGGAACATCGGGAGAAGACATGAAGATATTAGACAAGAGATGGTCTCTCAAAGCGCAGAGCAGTATATGGGGAAATATAATTAAACTTCAAAATTTCATGTAATTTCTATCGTTTTCCATGTTCAAGGACTTTGTATTGTTTAAAGTTTGAATCACATTACAAGCATAATTTCTGCATTGTGTCTTATTTGAGAATACCAAACCATAACAAGCGTTTAATATATATAGGTGTAATATGGGCCTAAAGCCTATTCCACGCTCAAGCGCACATAAAAAAGCTTGCCGCAAAGCACCAGCAAAAGTAATGATTATAAATGTGTCAGGGAAAAAATAGCAAGGAGACATTTTAATTATTTATTAATAAACTAGCCTAATGTTTTTTGAGTCAGTGTCGGTTGCAAAAACGTTTTCTTGTTATTGTGAGTTCACACAAATAAAAGTAGACCCTTTACAGTTTTGAATGATGCATTACCGAATTACCAAAATTAACAGAGTATTCAAAGTTGTTTCCGCAGTTGTCAGGAAAAAATGTAAATGATTGCGCCGGCACCTCCACGTCATGTAGTAAGAGCGCTATACTTCAGTTTCCATACTCCGCACAAACACTTGGATATGCGCCAAATAATAGCACACATTTATCTAGGTTAACGTTAGAGCGAGTGGCCATGTAAAGTTGCCATATCGAGGTCGATGCATGACAGGCGAACGTTTGGATTTCCTGCCTGACATACTGTAATTACCACAAGGACCCGCCGTTAACAATCTGTCCCTCACGGACTGTGTGACTTCACAAGGTTTTTTTTCTGCAACTCAAAATTTGTGTCGACTAAGCCTCTTCTAGTCGACTAACATTTAATTGACTAAACTCCAGGACAGAAATTATGATGTACAATAATGGTATACAGTGCTTCAAAGACTATGACAAATCATTCGCACAATGTCGATATCTTCACCACAATTCAAGATTTTTTAAATGTTTTTAAAGTAGTCTTTTATGCTTTATTATTATTATAAATTATTCATTAGTCTCTTATTATCAATTATTTTATTATTATCAAAAAGTTTATTAAAAACAGTTGCGCTGCTTAATATTTTTGTGGAAAGCTTGATACGTTTTTTCAGATTCTTTGATGAATATGAAGTTCAAAAGAACAGCATTTATTTGAAATTGAAATCTTTTGTAACATTATAGACGTCATTACTTTTTGAACTGTTGAAATGATGAAGCAGTACAACAGGAGGCAAAGAAAAGGGGAGAAGGGGAATATGGTTGGAAAGTGAAGCAGGTCAAAAGCAAACTAAAGCACTGCCTGACACGTCATTTAAACCTTGTATTTTCTATGAACCCTGAGGTTCTCAAGCAGCACAGTTGCTGTTTATTCAGTCATCTTCATATTTTTCTTTTTTTCAGGGACTACCACAGATGAAGTCAGTAAACATGAAACATACATTCAATCCACAGCAATAAAATTAGAAATTAATGGTCACCATGTTTACACCACAGCTTTGAAGGAACATCCTGTCAAGTATGGTGACAAGAGTTTACTTGATTAAATAGATTTTTTTTTTACATTTTGAACCATGATCTTTTGGGCATAAATTGGCTATTTTTATTAATATAAATTAAATAATGTGAATTATTTGTTTAATAAACTTTTTATAATACAAAACATTTTTTAAAACAACCCAACACCACAATAATGCCACAAGCTTTTTAGTGTTGAAACCAAAAACCTTTCAACAAGGTCCACATCTGGACCTCAGAGGTAAATGTACACATTTGTAATTAACTGAACTGAACTGAAATGTAGAAAATATTTGTAGTCATTTGTGGGGCAAATATGAAGCTCATGGGCTCAAATCGACACCTGAGGGCATGACACATGAGGTTAGCGGTCAGAGATAAAGATTACGAAAATGATTATAATGATTAAATGATTATAGCACCAGTCTGTGGGGGAGAGGGAGAGAGAGAGGACGTTATTTATAACGATGACAGGACTGTTGTGGCTCTGACATGACGGGGCACATTTACAGCCTTCATTCAAGGTGTTACAACTCTAACTTCACCTTAATATTCAGCACATAACACAAAATCCCATAGCCTTAAAGCCGTATACAAAAGTTGATTAGCCTATACATTTTAACTTGGAGATAAGAGAGAATGAAAACAATCTGTACAAGGCAGTTTCACTTACATCTACATAAACTCTCACCCTGAGGCGTTTCATGTCCGGATCAAACATGACACGAGTAGCTACACACTTTCACTAACTTGTGTGATGATGTGATGGAAAATTATGATCAGTATTAATATAGCCCATATGTATACATATCCACTTCCATTCATAGTGTTAAACAATGACAGATACGGACATACTCATCGAAAGAAGGTTCGCAAGTGTCTAAAAAGTCCACTTTTATAACTTCCAGCGCTTCCGAGTGAGCCCTTCCACTGTGAATGTATTTCAGCACAGGACTGTGACCAGGAAATAGCTCGGGCCTATCTCTACGACAGCTCTCAAGTGCTACATGTACCCCGGAGTCCGCTCCAAGCAGCCCTAAATACAAACCAGACCCGCGTCGAAAAGTCATAAGGTGCAACCCGAGCAATCTTAGGTTTGCAAATGTGTTTACTTACCCAGAAACTGCAATTCTCCGTTCCTCAGATCGCCAGTCTGTTTTGCACCGCCGCAGGAAGCGCTCAGCCCGAGTCACGTGACAGCGGTCACGGCGCTCATTGGCTACTTGTCAAATTATTTAGCCTACTGCAAGGAATTTAGGGAGTTGTATTTTTGATAAGGGCGGTAAAAAAAAAAAAAGAGGGCCATTCTGAAAACATTGCTGGCGATTTTGTCATGAACATTTTAAATATTGAAAAAACACTACATGCGACATCTTTTTATATCTGATTATTTCATTACACATAATGTATTTATGAAATATTACATTTTAATTCTAAATGTTAATAATATTAAATATTACATAGTTTGTCTTTATATTGTTTTGAAATGTTTTTTTAACATTTGAATTTGCCTGATAATCACTAGTCACATACTGTACATAACACTACATAAATTATGCTTTTGTCCAGGATCTACAGTGTGAAAAAGCAAAAACAAAATTAGTAATTGATACAATAAATAATTTAAAACTTTGTCCTTTTATTTCATGTTATTAGAGTTTTCAATGCAATTTTTTTGTAAAGTTGAGGAAAAGTTCTTCTAAGGTCAAAGTTTAGAGGAAGACATGAACCCTTTGAGATTCCTACTTAACCAATATAGAACGCATGCAGAATTATTAGGCATTATTAGGATCATATTTTTTTACCAATTTTACCAATTCCAAACCACATTAATCTTAATAACCACTATTAACTTTGTATTTAATCATTTATAAGTGATATATAATTGTTCATGAAGGCTGGAAATTAAAAACACCTTATATTCAGGAGTGCAGAATTATTAGGCACGTTTTCTTTTACAGATAAAAATAGCCAAAAAAGAGATTTAACTCAGACTGAAAAGTCAAAAATTAATTTGCCCATGTAAAAATAAAAATAAAAAATTATTAAATGCCCATGAGAAGGATACAATACTAATGCAATACTAGACATTGCAGTTAAGGCATGACCATTAGACAGTAAAATGCTCATTGGGTCAGCAGGGTCAGACAAAAACAGGTGGCAAAGAAAAGACACGTTACCTGCAAAAAAAATAAGAATTAAGGTGAAGAATTAAGTGTGAAACCATCAGGAACCCTTTAGTTAACCCTTTACCACATCCTCTATCTATCTATCTATCTATCTATCTATCTAGCTAGACAAGACATGAAAATAACAATGAAATAATGCAAACTTCATCAAATATGAGACAAATTCAAATTCGGCTATAAAGCAGATCTAAAAAAATAAACATTAGTGTCATTATTGAGCTCAATTCAGTTCAGTGTCCTCCTCCACGTCTCCTTCTCTTTGTTGTCAGTCAACATTGCTTGGAAAGAAATATAGGGCCAAAAATAGGTTAACTTAATTTGGACAAACAATAGTCCTACATCTGTTGCCATTGTTTCCTGCATGAACAAACAACTTTTAGTGTGTTCAATCTTGGTGCCCATTTCTGTCAAAGCTGCCTAGTGGTGCCCCACATCATCACATCAGTTTATCTCTTAAAACACAGCGCAGAAAAGCACAGGCCTAGAGATTCCTTTTCCTAAATAATGGTAGATCACCCACAACTCTTTTACTCCTTTTACAAATTTTCTTTACTATTACCAGTCATTAATATTTGACACATAATGCACTCATTTTCTTGCGTATTTAGCTCACTGTATTCATTAACAGCACTAAACTGGTAGTGCCTATCATAAAAATGCAAAAGAGTCTTGCTCAGAGAGGTCTAGCGGATTGCCATGCATGCAATCTGATTCCTGCAGTGTCATAGTCATACCAATCATTCCACCAGTTCTTACAGATGGCAGTTAACTGTACTTCATTAGAGTCTGTCCACACAGCATTTTGTGAGAATTAATGGCTCTGGGAAGGAAGGCACAGTTACACACAAGGTTTTGTATTATTTTGCATTACTTAAGCTGTGACTTAGTGTGGATTATCAAGTTTTATTTTATTGTGTAGCAATAGCTCTGATCTGTAACTGCATGATACATGAACCTGCTGTAGTGGAGGTGAGTTTGTAAAACCACCAGCTGCTAATGTAAAAACATCCTCTTTTTAAATGGAAGCAAAACTGCTGATCTAAAAATGAAACGGGCACAACCCTAAAAGACCATTAAGAGGAACTGTACCAAAGAAAATCTCAATTTATATTTATCTATTTAAGGAGTTTAAAGTAAAAAGTGTTTTAGATAACATTAATGTGTGGTTTCCTGAGTCCTGGATGACTCCACTGTCTTCTATTTTGCATATATACACTCCCCTAAAGGATTATTAGGAACACCATACTAATACTGTGTTTGACCCCCTTTCACCTTCAGAACTGCCTTAATTCTATGTGGCATTGATTCAACAAGGTGCTGAAAGCATTCTTTAGAAATGTTGGCCCATATTGATAGGATAGCATCTTGCAGTTGATGGAGATTTGTGGGATGCACATCCAGGGCACGAAGCTCCCGTTCCACCACATCCCAAAGATGCTCTATTGGGTTGAGATCTGGTGACTGTGGGGGCCATTTTAGTACAGTGAACTCATTGTCATGTTCAAGAAACCAATTTGAAATGATTCGAGCTTTGTGACATGGTGCATTATCCTGCTGGAAGTAGCCATCAGAGGATGGGTACATGGTGGTCATAAAGGGATGGACATGGTCAGAAACAATGCTCAGGTAGGCCGTGGCATTTAAACGATGCCCAATTGGCACTAAGGGGCCTAAAGTGTGCCAAGAAAACATCCCCCACACCATTACACCACCACCACCAGCCTGCACAGTGGTAACAAGGCATGATGGATCCATGTTCTCATTCTGTTTACGCCAAATTCTGACTCTACCATCTGAATGTCTCAACAGAAATCGAGACTCATCAGACCAGGCAACATTTTTCCAGTCTTCAACTGTCCAATTTTGGTGAGCTTGTGCAAATTGTAGCCTCTTTTTCCTATTTGTAGTGGAGATGAGTGGTACCCGGTGGGGTCTTCTGCTGTTGTAGCCCATCCGCCTCAAGGTTGTGCGTGTTGTGGCTTCACAAATGCTTTGCTGCATACCTCGGTTGTAACGAGTGGTTATTTCAGTCAAAGTTGCTCTTCTATCAGCTTGAATCAGTCGGCCCATTCTCCTCTGACCTCTAGCATCAACAAGGCATTTTCGCCCACAGGACTGCCGCATACTGGATGTTTTTCCCTTTTCACACCATTCTTTGTAAACTCTAGAAATGGTTGTGCGTGAAAATCCCAGTAACTGAGCAGATTGTGAAATACTCAGACGGCCCGTCTGGCACCAACAACCATGCCACGCTCAAAATTGCTTAAATCACCTTTCTTTCCCATTCTGACATTCAGTTTGGAGTTCAGGAGATTGTCCTGACCAGGACCACACCCCTAAATGCATTGAAGCAACTGCCATGTGATTGGTTGATTAGATAATTGCATTAATGAGAAATTGAACAGGTGTTCCTAATAATCCTTTAGGTGAGTGTATATTTATATATTTTTTTTTAAGTTGAAAAAAATGTGAACTTAAAATACTATATAATAAAAAAAAGTATCCAGGACATTTGGACCTCTAATACAAGTGTGAGAAAGGATAAAGGTTTAACCTGACAATATCCCAAGAAATTGGAGTACCTTTATTAGATTAATTATTATTTTTATTTTCTATATGACCATTCTCATATTACCTCTAGTTAAGAAAATACACATCTATACTGGAAAACACCAACATGTGAGGAATCATAAAATCATGACAGGAAATACTTCTGTGAAAACTCCTCTTTACTCCAAGCTTAAGCCAAAGATGTAAATCAATCTCTTTTCCAAAATAATCGAAATAAAAATAAATAAAATAATAATAATAATCAATAAAACCATTTATTTTATAACTTCAGCCCCAAAGATGTTTATGCTATAAACAAATACAATATTGTTTAAAACAGACTAGAAAAGTAATGAAAGTAAGAAGTAGTGAAAAAATAGTTCCATTGAAACAATGTCCCAAATATAATCTTTCTAAGGAGCCACAAGGCGATATACTGGCCCTGGTGTTCATAGATCAGTCTAGAACAGTAGTTATCAGGCATCTGGACATTAAATGAGGTGTGGTGCTAATATTTTTACTGTAGTCATAAATTTGAGTCACACCATCAGTGGAAATGGAAGAAGGATATACTGTAAGAAGAACAGGTGAAAGAAAGGAGACAGTTTTGATTTTATACAGTTTATTTTCCAATCTAAAAATATGAAGACAAAATATAATAAATCACAATTAATCACAAATCAGAATGTCTTAAAGTTCATGGTATTAACTACATGGTCATGAACTACTGGAAACCCAAGACTCTGGCACAAAGGACTGTGGGTTTTATGCACTTACTGTGACAGGTGTTGCTCTTACATAATCGGTGGTGTGATTATATATTGTTGTCTCTCTGCTACTCTGAGGCTGCTGTTTCAGTGTAGCTGGTGTGCACTTACAAAAGACATTCCTAGAATTGATGAAAAGTGTCCTTGGTCCAGAAAACATCAAGATCCTCATATTGTTAGATGGAACAGATTATTACAAAGACACTGGTGTCTAGTGTAAAATGTATTATGCTATGGCAATTTAGAGAACCTCTAGACTGTGCAATTGATGTCAGAATGAAATGCTGTAACAAGGCTGAGAAACATTATACTCCAAACCTCACAATTTAAAAACACAAAACAAATAACCCTCTTAAGCCAGACTGGAGTACCAGAAGTCCTGTTATGTCAAAAACATAACAAATTTTTTACCATTGTAATACATAGTATTACTCCAAAACTAACCATACCGTCTTGCATAATACAAATTACAATAGAGTTTCCTAGTGTAAAATATTTCATTTGCAATTTTAAATGTGACACTCATTTCTTTTACATCATTGCATTTTTGTTTTATTTATTCTTTTGATAATTATTTACAAAGAAATTCTGAAGAATTCATCAGCAGAAAAGAAGCATAAATATGTGTACTTCTCTTTTGTATGTTACAGTTTAAGAAACCATATTTTACAAAATACTTTATGTACAGGACAAGCCCCTTTTGAAATACCCACAGAAATTATTTTTTATAGGCTTGTCAAATAGCAAGAATGAAAAGCTGCACAGATTTGCCTGGTCTGGCATGAGACTGCCAACAATACTGTTATCACGCTGCATTTAAAGGGATCGTTCAACATTACAATTCTGTCATCATTTATTCACCCACATGTATAGTAGATGACAAAAAGTGTTTTGGTCAATACAATGAATGTCTGTGTTACTTTGGACCCCAATTCAAAAGATCTTCTTTTGTGTTTGGAACGACATGAGGGCGAGTAAACAATGACAGAATTGTCATTTTTGGGTGAACTATCCCTTTAACTGAATGAGAACTTTCTTGACACTGCTGGGGCAAGCACACGTTTTCATAAATCAGTGTTTCACTCCATATTAAAATACAGTGCAAAGAGCAAAAGAAGAGCAACCATTGAGAAAAGGAAAGGGCATCTTATAATATAAGCACGTTTTAATGGCCGCGAAAAGCCATTTTAGGGGGCTCAGCAGTGCATCATTTCAGCAGTGCGATACATTCTCACTTATGCTAGCTATGAAAAAATGCTTTATGACCTTAAGGCCTGTTCCCACCAAAGACGATAACTATAAAGTTTTAATACTCGTTCTAATTCTATGAGCATAGGGAAGTCCACACCACAACTATAATGATAATGACACAGAAGAATAATATCGTTGAAATCACTTTTTTTTTCTCCAGCTGATGAGTGATAAAAAACAGCCAATCAGAATCCACCCGAGTTTAAAGACCTCGTACATTTAAAGTAGCAGACAACGTAACTGCGCACTTATAATAAACAGAATGTTATCTTCCATTAGTGTGGACAATATAGTTATCGTTCTTGGTGTGAACGCGCCTTTACAGAATGATGACCCCACGACCCCGTTCTGGTGCTGTGTGTAGTGATTTTCAAACCTAGGAAGCTTTTGATAAGTCCCTATGAGTTCTGCTCAAGGTATTCATCAATCATGGTGAGATTGTTCAGCCAGTCTTCGTTGTTGCCCACCAGAGTGTCAATGAAGTCCACCTCCGCACCGCCACCTCCTCCGGGTCCTTGTAGCCCTCCAGTTATTGCCCCATTGCTCTGATGCTGTGGCGTGTAGTCATAGGAGGGCAGCTTATGTCCGGGGTTGTAGCCCTGCGGTGAACAGTGTTTGCCTGCAGAAGCAGTCTGGTAACTAGGAGGAGCCATCCCATGAGCTGGGTGCATCATGGATGGACCTCCTGGTTTCATTACAGCTAGAGCAGAAAGCGGACCTCGCATTCTGAGGCTCTGTTGGGACATGGAGGATAGAGGCTGGGCGGTGGGCATCTTCTGGTCCGGCCTGCCAATCAAACCAGGGGCTACTTGATTAGGAGGAGGACGGGAACCAGGGAAGTTGGCTGGCATACCTGCCATTCCGGATCGCTGTGGAAACTGAGGACCCCCGCATCCAGGTGGGGCTCCTCCGGCGGGGAAGGGATGTTGGTGGTTTGTAGGGTCCATATGCGGTTGCACCCCTTGCTGGTGCTGCCAGAGCTGGGACTGTGATGTGGGCTGCTGCTGAGAAGGGAACATCATACGTGACGGAAGAGCTCCGCCTTGGTGTAGCACCTGCCGCAGGTGGTGGCTCGGCACAGGACCACCTGCTAGATTGGGACACGGCATTCCCGGTCGCGTCACACCGTGAGCCGGATGTAGCGGTTGACGTGGAGGGCCGCCCATTCCCATCATGCCCTGGCCTGGCTGCATCGCCATTCCAAAGTCTTGTGATGTGTGGCAGAGGGGTTGTTTAGAACCTTTACTGCACATGTATCCTCCAACCGACTGGCCCATCTGGGAGACCGAGCTGGAGGAAAGACCCATTCGGTTTGTGGGTAAAGGGTTTTGGGAGAGCATTGTGGAATTTGTCTGTTGAGAAGCTCCCATAGGATAACCACCACACTCCGGAGGGAGAGGTCGACCTGGACCTGCAAGACAGAAAGCAAAAATAAATGACTTTGAGCAAACCTTTAGGTATTCTACTGTTCAAAGGTTTGGGTCTGTTATGCTCACTAAGGCTGCATTTATTTGATAAAATATAGAGCAAAATATTATTAAAATTTTTCTATTATAAAATATTTTAAAATGTAATTCATTCTTGTGATTCAGCATCATTACTCCAGTCTTCAGTGTCACATGATCCTTCAGAAATCATTCTAATATGCTGATTTATTATTATTATCATTGTTAAAAACAGTTATACTTAATATTTTTGTGGAAAACATGTTACTTTTTTTGTTTTAGGATTTTTGATTAATTGAAAATTCATAGGAATATTTTGTAACAATAAAAACAAATCATTACTGTCACTTTTAATCACTTTAGTCACTTTGCATCCTTGATGAATAATATTATTTTCTTTCAAACAAAACGAAAATCTTGCTAAACCCAAACCTTTGAATAATACTGAATAAAGCAAAAAAAAGGGCACTGAATAAACAGTGGGCCTTATTCACTAATAGTTTTATATAAATTCCATATTTGTGTGCACAGAAAAAGTTCTGACTCCAAAATATCCATTAATAAGTGAGAACACCGCTAGTAATTTGCATAAAACATGCCCAAACTATGTCCACATATTTTATTTATTTCTATGTCAATTATTTAATATCTAATAATATAATATATTTTAAAGACTTGTTTCTAAGGGCCTTGGGAGTATGTGATTTGTTTGTGATTAAGTGATTTCAATTGGGTGTAAATTCTATCATAAATGTCATAAATTTAGTCAAATTTTTTTGTGCAAACTTACTAATAAATCATAATTTTTCTATGAAAAAAAGAATGCATTCAAAACTGAATGAGACCAAATGACTTGTAGGTGGTGTGATGATGATACTGTACCTTGAAATGGTGCCACCTGTTGGCAGTCTGTGATATGCCCTCCATTCATTTGCTCCATTTGCCTTTGCTTTTCCTTGAATAAACAAACAATAATATATGAGAATATTTATAGCAAATAAATTCTACCTCTAAAGAAGTGCAAATGAAAAGGTATTCAGATACCAAAAATGCACTCTAAGAGAATGATACATTCAACAAGGAGTCTGAACTGACTTGTTGCTGTTGAAGCTGTTTGTTTATTAGCTGACTCTTAAGCATCATGTTGTAGCTGCTGCCCTGGGGATGCCGTGGCACTGCCGATGGAGCGTCCTGAAGATGAGGCACCATTCCTGCACCTTGATCCTAAGACAGACAGTTAAAGAACGATCATTATTCAACCTGCATTCAGTTTCAAACTTTTCAAATGTAACTGTGCATACCTCAAATGTGTCAAAACAATGGTCATCATATTCACACAGACATGATCTCACCTTCACTTGACCCACACAAACAACTGTAACTAACTACACAATCTCACCCTGATCAAAGACATGACGTCATTCAGCGTAACTCAACACCACTAAAAAGGTCATCTCAACCAAGCCCACATGTTCTAACAGGGCTTCTTTCCTTAGCAAAGTCGTAAACATCTGTAAATAACCACAGAGGATTCAGACCAGACCCTGCCTTCCCAAAGCCATCGACATTTGTTTTTGTTGGCTTTGTCTGAATGCACCCCTCCGCCAGAACAGTTCAGCTAGGCATTCCCATATTCCAATTCCCACAGAAGAAATGCTCCCCACCCTCTTCCCTCCCTTCTCCCATCCGAATCCTGAAAAAACCTTGCACTCCTGCGTAAACGGAGTAGAACATTAATCACAGACCATTATGAAGACGTAGAGAGATAACTACTCCAAGTATGGCATACCGTCCATGGCAGAACAGAAAGATCTGCTTCACGTCATAAAGACACAAACACAAAATTAAATTACTGGGTTTATTATGTTGTGTGAATTCAATTAAACATTAAACTACATATGCTTAGCATCACACATTGCTAATATCAAGCTCGAGAACAAGCAGAGGTAATCTGAGGCACTAACAGACACTCCTAGCATGAATCTGGTGTAATCATCTTTGCTTGTAGCAGGCAGAGTGATGAAACGCTTCCCAAGGGGAATATCGTGGTGCTTTGCAGTGGAAATGAATGGCTTGTCTGCAGCACTAGTGCTGGTAATGGATATTGATCCAGCACTTGGGTATGTGCAGCAGGAATGAAGAGCTGGTTTAGATGCTTTTGTTGGTTGTTGATTTAGGGTTGTGCCTCTGAATTGTCCATGCATTATTCTGTTTGCCATTAAGAGCTAAAACGTCTAATGATTATAAAAAAAACACTCACATCTGTTACTTCTTAAAGTGACACTTCACCCAAAAATGAACATTCTGTCATCATTTACTCAGCTTCGGTCACCATTCACCACAAGTCATATGGATTTGGAACAATATGAGGGTGAGTAAATGATGCCAGAATTTTCTTTCTGGGTGAGTTCTTCCTTAAAAATCTTATGAGAAACATTATTTAAACAATTTGTTTCGCCAGCCACTCAAATGCCAGCAAACCACAAGGCAAGAAAACAGCGAGTTGATTACTATGATAATCAGTGACTCTTTCACAAATCCAAAAGATTTTTCCCTCTAAGCGAACGCTAGATGGCGCATGCGCACTCTCACAGTCCTAAACAAAAACAGATCAAGCACCGCTTGATCCTCCTCAAGAGCTGATCAATTCTGTCGCTGTCTTTATCGATCCATTTATTAGAAACACAGTCTGCTCTCTATCCAGTCAGCCTAGTGTATTGATTAATATAAATTATTAGTGTGCTCCTTAGTAGTAGTGACTTGTGAAAATACGACACGTTTTAGTCTGTCAGGACGCAGCTTGCGCTCTATCCGGCAGAGCTCGCCAAGTTAAACAGCGTTTCCGATTGTGCCCTCGATAAGCCTTTCTTTCTTTTTTCCCCTTCTGTCCTGAGCTACACCCCAACACCTCACAAGCTTTCCAGAGCCTCCAGCTACACACGCACGTTTCAAGTAAAGCAGTCCGTCAAGCCGCCTCCCCTTTCCGTTCCGCGCGCTCACTCAGCTTTTCATGCAACTCACATTTCAGCGTGCATTTAACAGATTAGATATCACAGCAGCAGAGGTTATCAAAGCAATCCTCTGCCTTTATTGTCGAACAGAATACAACCGTTCCTGTGCGTACAAGGCGGTAACAAAGAAAGAGAGATACGTTTAACCCTGTCAAATCCATCGGGGTGGAAAGAAATGTAAATTTGGATTGGTCTCTCTCTCTCTCTCTCTCTCTCTCTCTCTCTCTCTCTCCATTTGTATTGCAGTATTGTGTTTGCATTGCAAAACAAGTACAATAGCAATGGAGTGAAGTAATAGTATTAATAAATAAAATTAAGCAAAAGTATGAAATAAATCAGAATATAATTAGAAATGCAGAATACAGCGTATAGGCAGAATGATGATAACATTAATTACAAAGTATTTTAAATGATAACGATGAAAAACAACACTAAATATGCCCTAAACCACATAAAAGAGACATAATTACCCATATCAAACTAACAAGAGTTCAAATAAAACCACTTGCGTGTGGCAGAGCATGAAAGGATGTTCTAACACTTAACCCAGAGCATGCATGTTTGACCTTGCTTCCATCATCTGAACAAGGGTTATTATAGTTAAAACTGAACTTTAAATATATAATATATACTGTATTGTTCCGAATAAAATAACAACCCAGTTATTATTAATAACAACCCCCCCACCCCCAACCCCCAGTTTGGTAAATACTGGTAAAATGTACCAACTATCACATTTAAAATTAAACTTTTTGACATATAAAAATAACCTGTAGCCCATCTGAATTATATAGCCGAACAATTATGCTGTTCATCTCATAGTGAAAACCATGTAGCCTACCAAAATTTCATTAACATTAGAAGTGAAATCTCATCGTAGTCTTGAAATCTGTGTACCATCTTATGTTTTAAAATTACGTACGGGGGAAGTTTGGTCGTGCGACTCTTAGGCAGTAAGCCTTTCTTTGACTGTTAGCGTTTTTAATAAGAATGTCTTTTAGCGCTTGTGATCTTCTAACATTACACACTGACACACCGTATTTCTTGGCACACTCATTTTGCGCGCATTTGGCGCCACCTATTGTTGTGGTGGCATTATTGACATGTAAAAGCCTAGACCCTGAATATAAGACAAACCCATTTTTCAGATGTATTTCTAACAAAAAATGTCTTATATTTAGAACAATACGGTAGTTTTAAAAGATTTATCCTTTTATACGTTTTTTTTTCCTGTTTACTCTTTGTGATGTTCTAATTTAATACCCGTTCCAAAATCTCACATACATAAAGATTGGTGACATCCTTGGATTGAGATCCCCAAAACAAGTCGAATCTATCTATATTTAGGTCCATTTTCCAGGCTTTAGCTAATTGCCATGGGAAAATGACAGGACTGCAGGAAGGGAAGGAGGGAGATAGAGAGAGATAGAGAGAGAGAGAAAGAGAGAGAGAGAGAGGGGTTGTTGCTAAATGTCAGTGAAGTCGCTTTGTCATGCAACTCCAAGTGACCTTGCTAAGAGTAGAGAGGGGGAGGGACAGAGAAAGAGGGAAAGCTTATGACTGCAAGAGTTAGGAAAGAATGAGAGGAGGATGAATGGAGTGGGCAGAAAGCGAGGAAGGAGACGACATAAGAGGGGAGAAAGGGACTGACTCAAGCACACAACTTTTGCAAAGCAGGTAGAATTAGAAAGTGGAGTGGATAATGGAAGAGGGCGCGAGACAGAAACAGAGAGTGCATGTGAGGAAAGCGTGCGAAAAAAAGTGGGACTAGTTGTGTAGAACGCTCCGCTGTGCCGTTCTGGCAGAAGTTCAGCTGTCCCGAGAGCAGGCAGACACTAAGTACTGCTTTTATCTCCACGGTAACCAAGTTTGTTGACGTCTATTGCCTTGATGGTGGGGTTGAAACGCGATGAAATGATGACTGACACAATGTACCAATATTTTTTCTTACAAATGCATGCTGAATATAAGCGTCTGCCTTGAATTGATAAGCTCTGATAATATTTAACATGCAAGTTATGTATGCCCTGATTTATGCGTGTGCACACATAGCGATATGTACATGTACATGTGTGTGTGATAGTGGGAGCGGCTCACATCTTTGAGCATGAGAGGAGGATGTTAATGAATGTGACGCCTGACCTACTTCCACAACAACACATATCAGCTCTCTCTTTCTGTCTCTCCCTCTCTGTTTGTGTGGCTTGGAGACAAGAGCCAGCCTTCATGCCAGTCTGGTTAACCACATTGTGCCATGCCTACCATATACACACCATCACAAAAAATCCTTGGGGCGCTGAGGATATCCACATGATTTGTTCAGACATGTAAAAATAGATTTTAGGTTAAAAAAAAAAATCCTGTTAAAGAGGGGGGAAAGCGAATAAAGATTGTAGGTGTGTGGGTGGATGGATGTGAAGGAGAGAACAAGCTCCAGTATTGCTGCTTTGAAGCCTGCTAACTATCCTGGGACCCTTTGAAACACCGCCTCAAATTCCCGAACTGTTCCTGGCACGCACTTCTGCGCACGCACACACACACACTCACTCACCCATCCCCCTACCAGTGCCAGACACTGGAAAGAGTAAGATGCACACACACACTTGTGTGATAAAGCATGCCCACATACTGCATTCACACAAAACATATTCGCACAACATTAAAAATGTTCACACACGTACAGTACACACATTCACACACACCTGGGCTTAGAGGAAAAGAGCCTCTGCCAGGCTAGTGTTAACTTGGCAGAGTGCTTAATTTATTCAGCATTCAATCCTGCCGCAGCTGGGCTCTGTGTCCTCAACCTTGCAGAACGCAGAACCACAGAATCGCATGGGGCTACGTCAAAACCTTCCCTCTGATATTGTCTGCACCGCACTCGACACCTTCGGCCCTGGCGGACCGTTCTAATTATTACTTTGTAAATTCTTGAATTGCTTTGCTTTACCTTGGCTCTCTTCAAAGGTCCGTCTCAGCAGTTCTATAACAATGCGGCTCTCTTTCTCTGTGCTGGATGCAGAGGCTTATTTATTTGCGTTTGTCCAAGCTAGGCCCCTCCGAAATACCCTGGAACCATATTCTCCACCATCTGTGTACACCCCCACCCCACTCCTGTCCACCCTCCTCCCTCCATTCCACCTCAGGGCAAGGTCACTCGGGACGGGCTCTGCTTAGCCACTACACTACAACACAAAGACAACATAGTCGGCCTTCAACTGCATCTGACTGAGAGTTTTATTAAGCCATTTTACTGTTATCATGTCTTATACTGTTAGCATCAATACCATCCACACTGTTTAAATCTCTTACTGAACAATTAATAATGTTAACCGAATAGACAATTGATATCTAGCACAAAAAGCAGCTCAATAGAAACGTGACCAATCAAAATTCTCAATGCATGAGTTATAGACCAATATAATCAACTGATATTGCCAACTAATGTATTTGCTCAATGGATAATAAATATTTAAAAATGTTTATTTAAGATTAAATTTAATTTATTTAAATCCACCAAGTTTGTTTATTTAATTAAAAATATTTCAATTTAATTTTAATTAATTAATATATAAAACAGACAATAAAGGTTAGTACAATTTAATTCAACATTTAAAAAAAGTAAATAAATTGCTTATTTAACTACTTATTTTTATATATTTATATATTTGCATATTTTCGTACTATAACCTATCATACATTTTATTTAAAATTCTATTGAAATATTTTTAAAGTAATAAATTATTACATTTAGATAATTTTAATAAATTATTGCATTCAAAATATATTTAAATAGAATTATAAGTAAGTTAATTAATAAATAAATAAACAATAATAGAGGTTAGTACAATTTAATGAAACATAATATATAAATATACACACTCCCCTAAAGGATTATTAGGAACGCCATACTAATACTGTGTTTGACCCCCTTTCGCCTTCAGAACTGCCTTAATTCTATGTGGCATTGATTCAACAAGGTGCTGAAAGCATTCTTTAGAAATGTTGGCCCATATTGATAGGATAGCATCTTGCAGTTGATGGAGATTTGTGGGATGCACATCCAGGGCACGAAGCTCCCGTTCCACCACATCCCAAAGATGCTCTATTGGGTTGAGATCTGGTGACTGTGGGGGCCATTTTAGTCCAGTGAACTCATTGTCATGTTCAAGAAACCAATTTGAAATGATTCGAGCTTTGTGACATGGTGCATTATCCTGCTGGAAGTAGCCATCAGATGATGGGTATATGGTGGTCATAAAGGGATGGACATGGTCAGAAACAATGCTCAGGTAGGCCGTGGCATTTAAACGATGCCCAATTGGCACTAAGGGGCCTAAAGTGTGCCAAGAAAACATCCCCCACACCATTACACCACCACCACCAGCCTGCACAGTGGTAACAAGGCATGATGGATCCATGTTCTCATTCTGTTTACGCCAAATTCTGACTCTACCATATGAATGTCTCAACAGAAATCAAGACTCATCAGACCAGGCAACATTTTTCCAGTCTTCAACTGTCCAATTTCGGTGAGCTCGTGCAAATTGTAGCCTCTTTTTCCTATTTGTAGTGGAGATGAATGGTACCCGGTGGGGTCTTCTGCTGTTGTAGCCCATCCGCCTCAAGGTTGTGCGTGTTGTGGCTTCACAAATGCTTTGCTGCATACCTCGGTTGTAACGAGTGGTTATTTCAGTCAAAGTTGCTCTTCTATCAGCTTGAATCAGTCGGCCCATTCTCCTCTGACCTCTAGCATCAACAAGGCATTTTCGCCCACAGGACTGCCGCATACTGGATGTTTTTCCCTTTTCACACCATTCTTTGTAAACTCTAGAAATGGTTGTGCGTGAAAATCCCAGTAACTGAGCAGATTGTGAAATACTCAGACGGCCCGTCTGGCACCAACAACCATGCCACGCTCAAAATTGCTTAAATCACCTTTCTTTCCCATTCTGACATAAAACATAAAATAAATAAACAAAAACAAACTAATAAAAAAGCATATATCTGCATTACACCAGCTAACGATTGGTCTTCCCACTTCTCTAGTTATCGGTAAGTAATGTAATATTGTAATATAATAATGGTTGACTACTTGTTCACATGATGCTACTACTTCCACTTTCTCTCTTCTATGAAAAACACAGGCTTCTGTAACTGGCTCCTCGCTGCCCAGATGTGTTACAGTCCCTGATGGGGGACAGACCTCTGACATTTCTTGTTTTTTGATCTGATCACATGTTCTGCCATTCCGTTTTTCATCTACTGGGCAAACACAGTGTCTGTTTGACTACACAGACAGGAGGGCTTTGTTTACGATGTGAACTGTTTACAGGGCGAGAGAAAGTTTGATTTCCATGTAGTTCTCTTGAGATCCTGATACCTTGCAGGTATATGTGTATGTATGAGTGCGGTGCAGAATACCAAGCACACAGGTCTGCCGGCTCATATCTAATAAAGAGGAGGGAATGGGGAGAGATTATCGGAGACAAAGAAATCAAGAGCAGTGTGTGTTGCTACAATGTACTCACCTATTTAAAGAAGTTTTCTTCAATTAAAACACAGAAAGGTTGTTAGTTCATGTTTGCTAATGTAGTTAACTGTTGACAAATTAAACCTTAAAATGTTACCCAAAATAAAAAAAAGTGATGTTATCATTTACACATCCTCATGTCATTCTAAACCTGAATGCCTTTCATTCTTCTGTGGAACATAAAATAAGCTATTTTGATAAATATCTTTTTTGTCCATACACTGTAGATTCTCAGAAAAAAATAATTTTTGCACTTTTTTTTCTGACAGTGAAACTCAATGGTAACCATAGTAATGGTAATGGTAATTTCATAACCAAAACTGCTACCAGCATTCGTCAAAATATCTTATTTTGTGCTCCGCAGAAAAAAATAAAATAAATAATGCCACACAGGTTGAACCGACATGATGGTGAGTAAATGATGACAGAATTTTGAGCGAGCTAACCCTTTAAAGGTGCAGTGTGTAATATTTATGAGGATCTATTAACAGAAATGCAATATAATATACATAATATACTATGTTTTCAGTATTGTATAAAGACCTTACACAATGAACCGTCATGTTTTTATTACCTTAGAATGAACCGTTTCAATCTACATACACCGCGGGTCCCTTTACAGTGAAGTCACCATTTTGCGCCGCCATGTTTCTACAGTAGCCCTAAATAGATAAACTGCTCTACAGAGCACTAGCTACTCTCTACTGTCTCAGACAACAACATCTTTGTCCTGAGTCGGCCACCGTAGTGTCTCTATGTGCTTCGAAAGGGAGGGGTGAGCGGTGGACGGTTGCAATTCGCAAACTCACCACTGGATGCCGCTAAAATTGAACGCCTTATTTTGTATGTTTCTTCATCTGTTTATTCATATGAACTGCCAGCTAGTCCCAAAAAGCAAAGAAAACCTTGGACGCAAGGAAATAATTGGGAACAGTTGTTAATTCACTCTATAAAACAGATATGTGAAGACGCAATCTCCCTATGAGGCTTCCCCACATAAAAAAGTCTGTTCAGTCCGTATACTCTGGGATACACCCAATCATGCTAAATATCTACATTTAAATTTAAAGATCACTGAAGCGCAAAAACGTTTTAAACAAGCTTAACAAACTTAGCTGAGTTTTGAGAGTTGTTTGTAATACCACAGTGGTGTGAGAGATCTCAGCGAACATGCTGCTTCTCCTCTGGCTTTCACTTTGCAAGAACAGTCAACAGCACACCAGAACTTCCTTCCTGTTGACCACAAGTGTGTGTGCAAAGAGGGATGAATATCAGGCGGTGCTACTTCTGTGTGAGCACCAGAATAACACCTTCCCTAGAGGTTATTCATGCTGGTCATTATGAGACTCTTTTATTATTTAACTCTCTCTCAACCCCATCCACATTCAATCTGCTCCATTCCGCTGTTATGCTAACACACACACACACACACACACACACACACACACACACACACACACACACACAGTCTGAGAGGGATTGTGGGGGGATTACTGCTGTCAGGATAGATCAGCTGCTTAGACCACTCACCCTTGTCTAAATCAGACTGGTAGAAGCTGAAACAGGCAATCCCTTACAAACACTTTATAAACACCTCAGACGCTCTTTCTAAACCTGTAATCGTAGCTTATTAGTCTCTAAGGCACTCCACAAAGCTACCATGACAGGTGGTCGCCCTAAAATAACACTCATTCTATTGGGCTTTATCTTCCTCTAAGCACACAAATGTTTTTGTAATGTACTTAAGATTTGGTTTCCATTTCAGAACAGAATGAGTGAAATACACATGCAAGAAATGCTGAGATAGAAAGTAACAATTTAAATCTTTTAGTTGATTTAGCATAAAGCTGAACCATAAACCCTGTCTATTGGCTAAAACCTCATGAAACTGGTACAAACCTTAACAGGGCGGTCAGGACTGCTTTACTTCATAAATATATGAACTAAAAGGATGAATCAATTCACCAAGGCTGCATTTATTTGATCAAAAAAATATTTTATATATAAAAATATTTAAATAAAAATATGAAAAAAATAAATATTACAACTTAAAATAACAGTTTTCACTTTGTTATTTCTGTGACAAAGTTGAATTTTCATCATCATTACTTCAGTCTTCAGTGTCACATGATCCTTCAGAAATCATTATAATATTCAGATTTGTTTGAGGAACAATGAGTAAATGATTCACCGGCTAAAAACACTCAAACTGACACACGTCATACAGACATGTTGGCATAATGATGTAACTTTTTCTGCGAATGGCATTGCATTATTATGGATTTTTTTATTCAGGATTCTTTAATGAATAGAAAGTTCAAAAGAACAGCATTCATTTGAAAAAGAAACATTTTGTAACATTATACATATCTTTACTGTCAATTTTGATCAATTTAATGCATCATAATGAATCCTATATAAAAGTATCAATTCCTATAAAACAATCTTACTGACCCCAAACTTTTGAATGGTACTGTATGATAACGCTAAATACACATTATTACTTTGAAGAGCACTGAAGCACAAAAACATGCTTGCCAGGGACAAAAGTCAAACATATCGTTTACCATCTACAGTTTATCATTACACAGAAACTGGCCAAATAATATGCGAGGTGTGTGTGTTCCATGACATCTGCAGCCAGTTCATGGTATTCTGTCATTCTTACTGGAGAAAGACCTTGGGATCCACCAATCCTTGGATTTCCTTGTGCAAGCTTAGCAATTTAAATCCACTGATAACATGTAGCCTACATAAAACACACACACACGCACACGTCCTTGAGCACTTTCTCCATCTATTTGTCCAGTATTTCAGTTTCTCTTGTCATGATGCAGAACTGTGAGAGGATCTATAAAAAAAGAAGTGTTTTTATGTGGCTGCTCTTTCCACTCTGATCAGAAAGATGTGGAGATCCTTTAAGGAGCCATTCACATAGGATATGTTTTGCTTTGAAAAAAACGCGAAACACGGTTAGTGGAATGGGGATAAAAACAAGGTCTCGAGACACGTTTTCTAAAATTGGAACTTCTTTTAACTTCAGCGCTGCTTTTTTAGAGGGCCATGTCGTGTGTGAGACGCTGCAAAAGACGCGAGCACAACGGTCAAGCACGTCCATTTAGCGTACGTGAAAAACAATGGAAAAGTAGCGCAGTTGAATGGAAAAACACACTGTGTGAACAGGCCCTAAGTCCACTAAACATCCAACACATCATATAATAGTGGTATAAGTTACCACTTATTTTTGATCTGTCAGATATCAATATCGATAGCGATACCCTAACTGATACATCTACGGCTTTGTGATTTCTGAGGATAAAATGGGTAACAATAGATATCAATCCTTTAACAAGTTCTTTCATGTAGAGTTGCTATTGTAAATGCTGCAAAAGCCTAATAGCCTAAGATAAATGTCACATTTAGCTTTTTTTCTTGCTAAATTCATTTTTTCCCCACTTTAAAGCTGATATACATTAACTTTCTTACTGAATAGTAGGTTAGTGTCAAAACACATTTTTAATGCAGAATCAACCTTTTCAAGATCAATCCGCCCATCTCTCTTCAACCCATTCTTCCCTCTATCTCTTATTCTGTCTTAGTTTCTTGAGCCTCTTCTCGTTTTCACTCTCTTTCACCCTCTGTTGTTCCTTTAATAAAGCATCGTAATCCTGGATGAATGAATTAGGTTAATGCCGGGGAACAGGTCACATAAACAATATTCTCTCTCCCTCTCTCTTTCCATCTCACTCTCATGCTCAGTAAGCATGGACTGTTCTTTTAAGCACTGCACACCCGGTTTCATTTGGTAAATTGATTAGGAGATTTGTGTGCTGAGTGGAAGATAAAGCCCCATGGGATGAGTGGAGGAGCCGCCACTATTAAAACTGACAGATGTCAAACACACAAACACGAATCACACGCTAAGGGGCCACAGTGGCATAGCATTACGTTTATTTATTGCTATTTAAAGAAGGAAACTTGAATGAAACTTCCTTATTCAACCCCATTAGCTACTTGTATTAAGCAGCGAAACACAGCCAAGCACCTCAAGTGCAATTTAAAAGGCATTATACGGAGTACTTGACTCATGTACAACAATTTAATGATTCAAGGGAATGTTTCGATGGGCAAATCTTAAAGTTATAAGAACAAATCATGCTGGAAAAAATAAATGAGGCAGAATTAGAATTTTTGAAACAAATCGGTGTTAACGTTATTGGTGATCTGTTTAATTATGCATGCCACATTCTCGCCCATATGTTCCTCTGCAGGAGTGCGACAGAGGAGGCAGGAATGAACGTGTGTGTGATGATCCCCTGTTGGGGAGGGAATAAAAAGGGATAGAATGTAGGAGATGGATTCACTTTCGGAACATTTGGACTGCCAACTTTAATCTGGGTTTTAATCTGGTTTAAATTATTTTGTAAAACTGCAATATTTGACATGTAGATTCATCCACCATTATCATAAACAGTTAGAAACACTATCATTCAAAAGTTTCAGCACTTTTATTAATATACTTTTACTTAGCAAGGATGAATTAAATTGATGTTTAATTAATGTTACAAAACATTTAATAGAAATGCTGTTCTTTTTAACAACTGTTTTCAATATTGATAATAATCAGAAATGTTTCTCAAACAGCAAATCAGCATATTAGAATGGTTTCTGAAGGATCATGTGACACTGAAGACTAGAGTAATGGCTTATTAAATTAAAATAAAAAAAAAGGTATTTTAAATTGTAATAATATTTCACAATATTGCAGTTATTACTGTATATTTGATCAAATAAATGCTAACAAACAAAATGTACTATTTTTCAAAAATCTATTGCTGGTTGTTGTGTCTTTAAGAAGATCTAAGTATCTACTACACATACTGTATAATGAATATTTAATTTACACAGGTCAAGCCCAGAGAGGTTTTTAAGTAATGTCAGTCAGACCACACACACACACACACGTCTGGTTCGCTATCTTTGTGGGGATTCTCCATAGACATAATGTTTTTTATACTGTACAAACTGTATATTATATCCCCTTAGATTAACCCTACCCATCACAGAAAACTTTCTGCATTTTCTGCAAAATTCTGTATGATTTATAAGCTTGTTTCCACCTGGGGTCCTCAATTTAGGGTCCCATGAGTCAGTGTGCATTCAGGTTGAAGTCCCCACTGGGATAGAAAAACATGAACACACACGCTCACACACGCTCACACACGCTCACACACGCTCACACACGCTCACACACGCTCACACACGCTCACACACGCTCACACACGCTCACACACGCTCACACACGCTCACACACACTCACACACACTCACACACACTCACACACGTAACAGACAGGAACAAACACATATGTGGGAGTAATGTCTACAAGTGGTCGACTTGTTAGATTAGTGGACCTTAGCCACGCCCCTCAGTGTGTTCCTTAGCCAATGGGAGTAAAGGTTTGGGTGTGTCTATGGCTTGTGGCATTAATCGAGAAGATTTCACAAAACAATCTGAAAGAATTCACTTTGTGCTCTACAATTTGCCTGTTAGAATAACTTCTAGTCGAGAGGAGGATGTTTGCATGAGTGTATAAATGTGGGTGTGGATAGGTTTGGTTGTTTGAAGAGATGCAATAAATCAGCTATGCAACTCTTTAGATGGTGACAGTCTGCTCATGTTAATGACCAATGGATTTACATTTTTAGTTATCTGTGGTTACAAGATATGAAATAAAAAAAATCATTTTATATTTAAATTGATTTGTTAATGAATCATTATAATCAAATGGTGAACCAGTTTGACTGATTCTTTCAAAAGAATTACTCACAAGCAATGCTTTGTAATGTTCAGACATCACTCTGCAAACGCATTTTACTCTACAGAAGAGCAATATCTAGCTGATTAAATATTTAGAGCAGAGCGCAACTTCAAAATGCATCTTAACTACAGAAATTTCCATGACTTTCCATGACTTTTTACTCTTTTGCATGGATGAAAAAACTATTATAAATTCCCAGCTACTTCCAAAATAGCCTGAAATTGCTTTTTCATTCTAAAAGAAGGATATACTTTGACATACACAATGCTCCACCATGATATGATGCTCTGATATTAGCCACTTGAACATTTGTTTCGTACAACCACCAGTAAATGATCGCAATTTTATAGATGCTTTGTGATTGTTGTATTCTACACCCTTATAATAACATATTTATAGCTGGGAGTGCATTATTGGGACAGATGAGATGGATGGAAGAAGAGGACGAGAGAGAGAGAGAGAGAGAGAGAGAGAGAGAGAGAGAGAGAGAGAGCGAGATCAATTATGTGGAAACAGTGACACACAGCACTTGACTGATATCTTTAACCTGCTCAAGACAACATGTCCTTATTAAAGCTACAGCACACATTTAAATGCACAAATCAGACTCAGATCTGGTAATTCTCTAACCGCACCGCAGCATTTTTCATTCCTGCTTAACATAAAAGTAGAACAAAGGCTCAAACGCTCAGCGCTAGTTTTACGCCATCACTCTTTTTTTTCCTCTCCCTCCTCGTCATTTTCTCCCTCTTCTGTATTCTCCTGTATTCTCCTTCATCACTCTCTCCACAGGGTGTCTGGAAGAAGGCGAGGAAAAGACAACAACAAACGACTGCATGTCAGACAGAATGAATGGTAGAAGAGAGAGAGAGAGAGAGAGAGAGAGAGAGAGAGAGAGAGAGAGAGACAGAGAGAAAGAAACACCCAAAGAGGAGCTGGAAGGCGCTGAGAGGAGAAAAGACTGAATCAGCATCCACCACAGCAAGCGCTGCTGTCTAGATCACTGCTTCTCAACTGCTTTTGCTTCAGGCTCAGATTTTATATTAGAACATAGAGTGGTGACCCAACACAGACTCGATATTGTGCAAAAGTAAACAAAAATGTCCTGAAATCCAACATTAAATGGTATTAATCTTAACTACAAATTGATAATTTGTCATAATATATATTCAGATTAGACTCACAGCAGGCTTGTTGTCTTTATAGTTTTGAGTGTTTGGTTTCTAAATGTCTCTTGAATTTTAAACTTTTGACTTTCATGCTCTCAGCAGACAATAATTCACTAAATAAAGCACATCCTCACTGAAAGTGAACCCGTACCAGTATTTAACATAGTCTGGGTCATATTTTCTTTTAGCTTGTGCAGTTTTGTTCATGATTTCTGAAGATGAGGGCGTGCCACTCAACTTAAATATAGACTCATGATCCTTCATCATACTGAACTATAATACAAATATTTGAACATAAAACGAACAGACATAAACTGAAGGTTTTGCTACTCAATGTGTACTTTTTATGCCTCTGAAATGAGGTTTCTACCAGCTGGTAGTTCACAATAATATCAAAGCTTAACATGTAAAGATCCAAGCAAATCCCAATGGGTCAAATTAAGTTCTGTCCTGCTCCAATCAGAAATAAATCACATTATCTCTAGTTAAATGCATTTTTGAATGCTGTTTTGTCTCAAACACACATCTGTACCATCACATACAGAGGCATTGACATGAAACAGAGCTAGCAGGTTCACTATTAAAGTTGCATAGATTTGACATAACGGAGACATGAACAAACATGTGATTAAAAAAACACCATCTATACACGTAAATGTACCATATTTGGCAAGCGGATACACTAGAGCTGTCAAACAGCCAGTCATTACTGTCAACACACGGCTTCATCACTGTCAACACACGGTCGTGTTAGACTCAATCTGACATTTATATAACCCTCTTTAACACAAACGCAGTGTCTAACCAAATCCAAAAGTAATCACACACGTGGCTGGTCGTGTAGTCTAGTTTGTATAAACTAATGCTAAATACACAAAGAGAGCAGTTTAGCAACTTCAGCTGGGAATTATAGACTAAACAGGAATTTACAGTATGCTGATACAGAGTGAGACAGTCTCTCCCGTTTGAAGCACCTGCTTGCTTGGCTTTTCCTGCTTTCAAAGACTGACTAGAACACAAGCAAATAGCATTTGAGTATGGGATGTAAACAAGCATTTCTGATTGAAACTACCGAATGAACACACACTTCACTGAATGAGTCACTTTTTTGAATGTGAATTCAAAGACTCTAAATTGAATAAGGCATCTCATTCATGAACGAGGATTTGATGACTCCTGGTAGGCAATGATACAAAAGATAATACTCATTTTCGGTAGTGAACAATGATTGCCTTGTTTCTATCAATGAGTAAATGATTCACCGGCTAAAAACACTCAAACTGACACTCGTCCTAGAGATATATTGGCATAATGATGTAACTTTTTGGTGAATGGCATTGCATTATTATGGAAGCCCATTTCTGCCACATAAAACACGAAAATAATTGGGTAGAATTTATGACATTAAAAAGTCAAAATCTTATTTTAATTATGACATTCTCTCAATTTCGACTTTGTGACTTTTTATCTCATAATTTCAACATTTTATGATTGATGCTCTTATGTGGTGGAAACAGGCAATCATACATTACGTGCTGTCGTTTTGTTTTTTATTCCTAGCAAAGACTGACCACCATGTCTATGGTTTTTACAATTAAGACCTAATTTACTAAATGCTTGAAGAGTGTGCAGGTGCTGGCTTTCTTTAAGATAAACATAATTTGCTTTGACATATATTCATACTGTACACATCCTAAACAGAAGAAAATCCTAACAAGAACATCAGAGACGCTGTTTTCGCCTCAGTACTGAATAAATTTGAGCTAGTCCATTGATATTAAACAATCAGAGTGCTTGCGTAGGAGGATTTATTTAGAGAGTGTGTATATTACTTAGATAGTTTTAGAGCGTGTGTGTGTGTGTGTGTGTGTAAAGCAGCTCCCAGAACTCAGTCGCCAGGACTGTCTCACTCTGTCTGCCTCCTGTCCGTCTCTCCCTTTCCGCCTCCACTTTCTCCCTCCCTCCTTCTTTCTCTCTCTTCTTCCCTCACCACTAAACTCACATACTCTCTCTTTCCCAGCGACACTCACACACTATGCTTTTTCTGTATGTCTGCCTCATTCTCCTGTCTGGAGTCAGACTCTCTCACTGTCTCTATGCTCAAAATCTCTCTCTCTCTCTTCCTCCAGCATCCATCCCCTTCTCTCTCTACCCCCCTCAACTTTAAGATGAAAAATGAGAGAATTAAACATGAGCTGCCTTTGAACAGACAGAGAGGGAGCATTTGGTGCAGATGGATTTAATCGTTGCTGTTCTTGCTAAAACAACAACATAACATGCGCACACACACACACACACACGGTATCACTATCTTTGTGGGGACTCTAGACAATAGACAATGACAATGGTTTTTATACTGTACAAACCGTATATTCTATCCTCCTACACTAACCCTAGCCCTAAACCTACCCATCACAGAAAACTTTCAGCATTTTTACATAAAAAAAACAAACAAAAAAAAATAATTTAGGTGATTTCAGGTTTTACTATCCTTATGGGGACATTTGGTGCCCACAATGTAATACAAACCTACACACACACACACACACACACACAGGATAGGTAAATGTGTTTGACATTGACAGAGTACGTCTGTAGATTCTGGCAGCTGGAAATGCGAGTATGAAGAGCAGGAATATGCATTTGTATGTGTGGAAAAAAGGTCTCGGCTGCAAAACCCTCTCGTTCTCTTAATAAAATACTGATGAGGGGTTGGATTGCTGAATGTCCTCTCTATCTCTGTCTCTCTTTTCTGTCTCCTCTGGGCACAAAGCACAGAAGCTGACACAACAAGGCTTCTTTCTTGCACACATTGAATAAAATTAAAGGAGGCATTTAGTCTAAGACCTCCTTGTCAGTTTCATTACAATAAATCAAGATATCATTTGTGTCCTTAATATGAACTCTTCAATAAGGGCTGGGCTGTAAGACATAGTAGTTGATGCATCAGGAAACTAGACTAGACTAGACTAAAATATCAAATAAAATGTGAGCCATTAGCTCAAAAAATATATAACTTTTAAGAGCCAAATAACTTGTTTCAGTCAGTTGATAAGTCACAGAATGAGCGAGGTTGAGGCTGATTCATGAATCTTTTTGGCCAACGCATTGAAAAGAATTGGTTCAGAAGAGTCATTAGTTCACAAATCGTAGTTTTATATGGACTATAACACCACACCTCAGGACTTTCTAAAAGTATTTAATGTAAACTACCTATGAACAAACACAAACACATGCATGGCACAAACTCCTCTAGATAAAATGCTCTTGTGGTAGCAGTGACCTGTTCTCCCTTTGTCTATCTGTCTCTGTATTTCTCTCAGACACATTTATGTACAGTTGACCCACTTAGAGCTTTTAAAAATGGTTAAAATCATTGAACGTGCCCAAGCAGAAGAGAGGCGCAAAACAAGGTTAGACTCTCCACACCCTGCTGGGAAGACTGCTGTGGATGTGTGTGAGTGTATGTGTATGTGTGTGTGTGTGGTGCTGGCATGAAATTCTCTCCTGTGTACGTAGCCAACCCCCCCACCACTTCAGCCTTGAAGGAAGGACATGAACACACACAAACAAGAGAGAGAAGACAGCCATGCATACATACCAACAGGGCTGAGTGGAGATCAGTGTTGTTATGGTTTACTGAAACTAAAACTACTAAAAATAATTTTCGCTAATTGAAATAAAGCTGAAATAAAATAAATATATGAACTAATTAATTGACTGTTGTAATGATGGAAGAGAGTGTCTATGTTCATGAATACCTGCTATAAAGAGGGCATCGATATCCAGTCCTAACATAACCCTTGAACCCCCCCCCCCCCCCACACACACACACAATCATCTTCTCAATAGTTTCTTACACATAACAATGAGATTATATGGAGAGCAAATGCTTGCTTTCATATCAACAATAAGTGCATTTAAATGCACTTTAAAAGTTTCAGTTAGACTAAAATAGCAATTTGTCATATAAACACTCTAGTCTGACTAAAATCATACCAGTCTGGTTTTTACGATCTAACTACGGACTAGTCAAACTAACAGACCTAACACAATTGTACAACCACGTTGCAGCATGTTTGCACGTTCAGACAACAACTGATTTCAGTGCAGTGTGCTTGCTCTGAAAGATGTTTATTCCTATAAACTTTAATTATGCATTGTGCCATGTATACTGGGAAAGAGAGATAAAGACCGTAGCTTAAATACACAAAACCCCGCTGTAGTGCCATTATGCACATGTAAACATACTTATTTGTGGTTAGATACCACAATCTGCAATCAAAAATCTCAACATGAAGTTTCATAAACAAAAGTCTCAAAATGTATCATTTAATTCTTCCCAAACCAAATAATCTGAGTGTCAACAACTATCTCATTTGTTTCTATTTTTAATTTCTCCTAAAGGCTTTTAGGATATATCAAAGTTGATATGGTAACAGTGTAGACCGCACAGTTCCAAACTGAACCATTATCAATTCAACTCTTCAGAAAACCATGTCTCCACTGCGCCTCAAACACTTTCCTTCTGACCTCAGATTCACGGAGTCACTTAAACATCAATCTGGCACTAGAGAAACGACATCAAAACGTCTCTAGTCATACGAACCATTCAGCTCAAAGCCACACCTGGGGTTCTCCAGAATCACACAGAGAGGCGGATGGAAGCAGCCATGCTTCTGACATGACAGCACACACCACAGAAACAAATCAGATATGTTTATAGCCTGTAGGCTATGTGTGAGTGTGTGTGTGCACGTTCAGTATATGTTGTTAAGAGGATACGGGGTAAAAAAATATATATTGTCCACTTTGAGGGCAACTGAACATCTCACACACACACACACACACACACACACACACACACACACACACACACACACACACACACACACACACACACACACACACACACACACACACACACACACCTCTAGGGTTATCCAATCTGTCACACCAAGTCACAGAGGAGAGCAAAAAGGGGGGAGAAAAGAAGCACAAAGAGATAGACTGAAACAAAGAATTTGTCACCGATGTCGAAAAGGCAAGTAGAGGGAAGGATAAAAGGTTTTTCATGTCAGATACCTGGAAATGACTACAAACAGACATTAAGATGAAGAGAAAATATGTTTGATCTATAATACAATTTAGACCCCCCCCCCTCTATCGCTTCATGGTTTACAATCATTATTTATGGGCTTTTTACAATAACCTAATCGCTCTGAGGTTTCTTTCTTACTTTCTCTAATTGAGGAGTGTCAGAGAGGTTACAAAGATAAAAAAGGCAATCTCACTCTCACTTCTGCTTTTGAACAGGCAAACAGACTTCCTCCACAAACTGTAAGCATGACAGAGAGAGAAGAGAGAGAGATGGTCCGTAGGAGGAGGGAATCCCCACTTGAGTCAACGACTATACCAGAAAACTGCTCCTGCTGGGAAAATACCTGTGTTGCTGTAGGGTTCTTGTGAATCATCAGTCTTGAAAATAATCAAACTTTTGTTTTCTACTTGTTTGTGCTCCTAAAGGGAAAGAGGTACGTGTTCTGTTCATAATAAGACACGTTACAAAGTTTACCAAAACAATACAAAACACTTTCCTATTAACCATTTCTTGTTTATATATGTGTGTTTATTATATTTAAATATACATAAAATATACAATATCCAAAATCCTTTAACTTGTGGGGATATTTTTTGGTCCCCACGAGGACAACAGCTTTTACTAAGTGATGTTATAATATAGTATATATAATTACTAAGTAATGTGTTTTGAAAATATAAAAATGTTGAAGGTTTTCTGTGATGGGTAGGTCTAGGGTCAGGGGATAGAATGTACAGTTTGTTCAGTATAAAAATCATTAATATCTATAGAATGTCCCCATAAAACATGAAAACCCAACCTGTGTGTGAGAGTGAGTGTGAGAGAGAGCCAGTCAGTTCGGGGGATAGAAGGTTTGAGTCATTCTTTAGTTTGCAACCATGCATGCCAAGACACTAAAGAAACCGGCCCCCTTTTCTCTTTCTTCCTCAATCTCCCTCTCCTCTAAAATTCATTATCTTTTATTGGTGTGATGAAAGAGGACTACTGGGCTGAAAGAGGGGGACTCTGTCTTCAAACAGACCGCCACGCAGGGAGACCGAATGCACAGCGGTACTTTGAAACTCTATAGGCACACACATTTGCACACACTGTCTTTCTCTCTTTAGCACAGATATACAAACACACACACAGAGCCACAAAGCCTTTTCTCTTCATTGCATAAACAAACTCACACACACTCTCTCACTTCAGAGCAAATGAATAAAACTCAAGTTCTCAGTTAACACCAAAAAAAAACTTAAAATGTGCCTCTTTTTCTATTCTTTCTTTCTTTCCACACAAATACAAAAACTTAAATAATCAGACATCACACACAAGACAAGTATAAGAACAGTAATTATGGCCCTATCCTAATTAAAAGAGATGGGCTGAGCATGTTCAGTCTCTTAGCATGAATGCTTCTCATGAATGCTTCTCATATAAAGGCTCACATTCCTTCACTCTATGTTCAGCTGTCCATTCAATTAACCTTTGGAGCTTCCTAACTGCCCCCCTTACACACACATCAGAGTCGGAACACCCACTCCCCTCCCTTCCCATGGCACACACCACAGGGTGCCCACTCCACTCCACCTTTCAGAAACAGTCCCAGTATGAAGTGAGCATACCCAAAGCTCCACAAGCTAATGGAAAAACACAGGATCACAATCTTTGGATTTTTAATCATGTAATTCTAGAAGCCCTGTCTAAAACGTAATTCTTTTGTCTATTTTCCAATGCACTAAATCGTCTGTCAACTCTATAAAACATAGACACATTACAGTCTGCGAAAATGACAACTACAGAAGTCATCTATTGCCTGCACTTAAAAGTAAAGTGTGTCAGTTCTGCACCGTTAGTGGCACAAAAAAGTGGTCTCCTTTTACCCTGCTTCTGTCTGCTCCCGTAGTCTTGCCCTAAACTCACACAACAGCCAGAAACTGACATGGTGGATAACTCGTACAAAAAGAGTAATGTTTTGACATCATCTAAGAGCTACAAAGTTTACAGTTTGGAAAATTAACTCAAGAACAGCTTCATTTTATTTGTTTCTGTACATTAACCTGGGATAGGAGGAGAAAACATTTCAACAGTGAAAAATGCACATGCCCCACCTATACACTACACCCCACCTTGAAACATAAATAAATATAAACTGCCAGAGACTTCTTTATTCAACTCTATTTTCCCAATTTTTAAAAACACCTAAAGTTACACATAGGTAAACCACTAAAGGTAACAAAACTCCTAAAGCTCATACTAAAAGTTGACTTATACTAGCTGTCTGATATTATTTGTGAAATGTTTTGAAATATATGACATTCTACACATCAGTTTAACAAGCAAGTAATGGTACTCACATCTCTGCAGTGAGGCACAATACCACCAGTCGGCATCCCCCTTTGCATGCGCTGTGGCAGAAGATGTCCATGTCCTGTGGCAGATGTGGGCGTTGTGGGCTGCATGCTAGCATTGCGGTATCCTCCCACAGCTAGAGGACCCAGTTTGGCCACAGAGGGATCAGGGTCAAAATGTCTTAATGGCTTGGTGTTGTTGAAGGAGTACGGTTCTGGACCCATACCAGCTGTGGTGGTCTTGTTTAGTTGCAGCTGTGAGGGTTTTCCCTGTGCCTGCATGAGGAGCTTGAGGCTACTGGGTGGCTGGTTGGATGTGATGGCCTTGAACAACTGACTAGACATTGCAGGTGCTTGATTATTTTGTGAGTTGAAAAGATGTCCTTGTGTGGGAGGTTGTGTTCCTGGTTGGCATTGCCCTGCTGGGCTCGGATGTTTATCTGGTCTGTAAGGAGGTGAAGGTCGAGTGTTGTTTGATGTTGGGGCCACACCAGGAAGATAACTTGCCTGAGAACCTTGGATTGCAGTGCCTGAAACTCCTGGTGGGGCATTTCCAGACAGAAGACTGTTCTGGGGGCTGAAAGGGGGCTGAGCAATTGCTGGGCTGGCAAGCTTTTCTGGCCTGTAGGGTGGTGAAGGTCCGGTGGATGGGGCTGGAGCCATGCTAGAGATTAGAGAGCTCTGGGGGCTCTGAATATTACCTGCTGGACTGAAGGGCTGCTGATGAGGTGATGAGTTAGGCAGTTTATCCCCTGGTCGGTAGGGTGGAGAGGGACCAGCCCAGGAAGTACTCTGCTGGCCCAATCCAGACAACCCTGACTGTGCAGGTGGCGGACCAGCATTGTTGTTAGGATGGTGCTTAGTATTCGACGCCATCTGCTGAAGCTGTTGGGCCCGGGACACCTCATGCCAGTTGGATCCAGCCCGGCTTGAAAGAGCGGCGGAAAGCATGGGCGACCGTGCTTGATTTTGCCCTTGTGAAGAGGAGGATGATAGGGGTGATGCTGAGAGTGGAGACGGAACTGGTTTGGAAGGGTGTGGTAGCGTATATGGTGCCCCAGCAGGACTTGGACCCACTTGAGGGGAACCAGCTTGAGAGAAACCAGGGGATTGAGTGAGGTGGGCCTCCAGGTGTGACTGTCTCTGTGGGGATCGTTTAGGGGTGCCGTTACCCTCCGGGTGGACAAAACCTCCAGCACTACTTGCCTGGTCATCACTTTCTTTTCCTAAGATCTTCTCAATGTCAAGCTCTGGTAAAGAGGGATCAGGATTCTTTGTAAGTTCATCTAAAATCTCCTGCAGTTCCTGTTCCACTGAAGGTGTGGCCGAACTCCCATTTGGGTTGAAGTTACTTGTCAAGCCACCAGAGCCTCCCCCAGTCCCTGGAGTTGATCCAGGACTAGAGTTTGGGGGTACGGAATACGGAGAGCCCAAATTGTTGTTGTTACTGTTCAGTCGGTTAGCTTCCAGAACACCCCCCTGGTTGCCCATCCCAGAGGGGAATGGGGGCTGAGGGTAGCTGGGGCCCATTGCCAGGGTGACATCCTCCAGACATAGTCGTTTGACACCTCCTTGGGTCATAGACGTGTCAGAGACCCCGTTTAGTGATGCAGAACTCTCGACGGCCCCAGTCAATTTCCTCTTCAGGGATCCTGGCAGCTGTGGAGAAACAGAAAGACACAGGCTTGTTATCACTGCAAGTTGCTTCAAGGAGAACAGAATGGTGAACTTCACAATAAACATCTAACATCAACAAAGGATTGCCAATCAACCAGAATTGGGTAACATCAGCTGATGGTATGTGACAACATATACTAAAAGTCTAAATCTGGATTTGTTCACATTTCTCAAGTATATATTTAGGTTTTTGGCAACAACTTACTGTGTTACTATGAGCTGACTGGTCTTTTATTGCCCACAAATGGTCTGTAGGGATCTCAGGGCTCTATCTTTCAAACATTACCAGTAAGCCTGTTTCCAAAATTGGCTTTTTTGGGTCTGAGCCTTCCAAGGGCCCAGCTGTTGTCCAATGGTGCCAGAAGTGGGATCATTCAGCAGACTGTTTCCATTAGTGCGTGGGTCAACACCCTGAACGCCTTCTCTCTTACCCCATCCTCCCAATTCTAGCCCTCTGGAGAGCCCTCTTAGCAGATTAAGACTAAAGAGCTGCCAATCAAAAGCACCTCATTCACATTCAGAATGAAGATGTTTGCAAACTCGCAAATCACATAATATAAAAGACAGAGTTTGGAAATGTTTTAGATGTGTGGCCTCCAAGGAATTCCTATTATCAAAGCAAAGCATTGAATAAAACTAAAAATAGAATGCTGGTGAGCTCAAAGAGAGATCGGTCATTCTGGTCTTACAAAATAAACCAGAAAACGCAGGTCAGTTCACGAGAACAACACATTTTTTGCATTTTTTTTTTAATGAAAACCACTTTATTGTTTAAGAGACTAGTAGACTACCACAAGAGAGGGAAAAAAAGACTTAAGAGAGAGAGGAGATGGTTGGAAAGGATGTAGTGGATTTTAGTCCTAGTGCAGCTAGAAATCCTGTGTTCCATGACACTTTAACCTTATAGAAAGAGATATTGAGAAAGAGAGAGACGCATGAAGAGAGACCTCCTAAGAAACAGATTCTAGACGGGATGAATAATTTACTGTAACATTCCAGCTGCAGAAGAATGTGCAGTATTTTTTCCATTCTTGTTTCTTCTTCTGCATTCTCTCTATTTTATGAGGATTCTGACACCATTATCCATTTTTAAGCTCTTTTTCAGACTTGAAAAGCCATTGGGAAAACCATTACAGAATATTGCCTTGTACATATCATATAGAAAAAAACATTCTTGACAGCTCCGTACATTGTATCCGCCTAGATACGATACAGGAATATATAAACACTACACCTCGCGCCCTTCCTAAGAAGCTTGCTCGTGGACACTGCTAGTCCACTTCCTACAAAAGCACTCTTTCCTCCTTTTCTCTTCCTTCATCCCCCACCCCCTTTATATCTAGCAGGTTTTCCACATAGATTCCTCTCCGTCTAGAACAATGGAACTCTGGAGACACACCTTCCCCAGCATCGCCAAGCTGTCTGCGCAGTCCACCCTGCCGTGCGTGTGTGTCTGTGTTTGAAAAAGACAGTGTGAACACGTGACGAAAAGGAAGAGTGTCTGTGCATGTGTAACAGAATATGAATTAATGCAGCCTTCATTTTAGAGCCTGTATTCTCACTGACACACACGCACACACAATCCTCTCTCTAATGGATGCCAATTTCACCCTGAGTAAACACATCAATACAGACACATCGACTGTCTCTCTCCCTCCCTCTCTCTCTCTGCTGGAGGGACGCCTTTCATTCGGTAGCGATCGGATTTGTCCCATTATGACTGACACAACCATCTGTCAGCACAGAGCGCTGGCAAAAGAGAGAGAGAGGGAGCAGACCTATCATCCACACTGCTGTGCATATTCCTCATAATTATGGCTGGTAAGGCATACATCTGATTGCATTGTTCTGATTCTCATTAAAGCTGCACTGAATACACAACACACACACACACACACACACTGAATACACAAATCACACATACATTCAAACAGAATGGTACAGTGATGAGAGGGGATTAATAAATTAGTGCAGAGTGTGTGTAATGGTACATCTCAAAAATTGGGATGATGGATTTGGTGGGTATTGTGATTGAAATAAAAATCATCAAATAGTGTCCAAAGTGTCAATTAGCACAGAACAAATACTACCACTACCACCACCAGTACTAAGGGAATTTACATTTTAGGATTACACACAACGGACCACCACCACTACTAAACCAATAAACACTAACAAAAAATGCAAAAAAGCACACTGGTATGTTTATTAGACATGACACCATGTCAAAACCATGATTGACATCAGGTGACATTTGGTTCCGTTAGCATTCTCCGTGTGCATTCTTCCGTCAATGCATACTGTGCAAAAATATTCTCACAGACTTCCCTGATTTACTTATTCAGAATTGCGCCAACAGAAACTACAGCACAACCAGTGTAGTTTGATTTAAAAGATTTGATTAATTTTGATTCACCAAAAAGAATCAGTTCATTAGATTCATTCGTACTGTAATGAATCAATAATATACAGCTCAACAAGTGTAGTCGGAATTTCAAACAAATGACTAGAAGTTAGTGAATCAAACACATAAAGCACAACCAGGGATGCTTTTCCCATACAACAACGTAACTCATTGCTTAACTACCACAGTACGAAGCATTTTTGGGGAAATTAATTAGTCTCAACTATTTCCCAGAACAGTAGTAACTTTGTCACACATCCATCATTCAATAATATAGAATACTTATTTTGTTCTCCTTTGTTTTTCTTTATTATCAGATTTTGATTTAATTGTGCATCTTTTCTAATATTCACCCAGGGTTCTTGAGCATTTACACACATGCACACACTTCAAAAATGTCTCTTTCATTCTCTTGATAAACTTAACGACAGAATGAAATTTGTGTATATGCTGCTTCTAATTAAAAAGCCTAAGTTAAATTACTATTGGCACTACTATTTAATGATCGTCTTATACTCCAACTACTCTGTATACTCAGTTCTGCATGTTCAAATCATTTGTTGCTGTACAATGATATTTGTCTCTTCACTGTTCATTCCTCTTGCGTCTAGACCTGGCTGTCATGTCCACACACACAGCTTTCCATGACGGCTACTATCGATCAACCTCTGCAACTGCTGATTATTCAACCACGGTGTCCCTGTCTGTGCGGTCATCTGAAACGAATCAATGATTCAGAAGCTTTTGGACTCTTCAAAGATGCCAAGACAAAGTTATGGAATCTTTGACACGTTATTATTTTAAATGAGTCACTCAGTAATTCATACCGAGACAAATGACTGATTTATAAAAACCACGACCATTAATCAACTAACCAGATTTCACAGACCACAATTCTAAATAATTTATTGTATTTCATTTTATAACATTCCCTTTACCTTCATTACTGAATATGCAATGACTAATTAGAAAAAATTAAAATAAATTCAACTCAGTTCAGAACATTGCTGGCTCCAAAAGGGATCCAAAAATATATCCACTTTTGGCTTGTGGGTGCAGAAGGTTATCTGAGCCATGTTTAAGAGGAAGATTTTGAGAAAAGCTACTGCTACCCATACATTTTACTGTACAACAAGGGTAATTAAGGACAGTCCTTCTTGTTAGAGAACACAGAAACAGGATGAGGAGTGTGTGTGAGAGAGAAAGATAGAGATACAGAGTAGGGAAGGGAGAGGGTTTGTGCCAAGAGAAACAGAATGGGAGGGGTCTGGAGACACTTTTTGCACATATAAACAAAGTTTCGTCTCATAGACCAACATAAACACGCCTAATGTGTGTGTATATGCGTGTGTGTGCCGGAAAAACAGTCAACCTCTCATACGCTCACCAAGACGAACACCCTTAAAGAGATGCTGAGATAGACAGAGGTTCTTTACAGATCCCTGTGGGAAAATGAAACCCTAAATGTCAGTTTAGTCAACTTTCTTTCTTGTGTGGAACACAAAAGATGACGTTTTGATGAATATCCTGACCACTCTTTTGAATTTAACAAAAAAGTGAATGGGGATTGGGGCTGAAGGCTCCAAAATGAAAAAAAAAAAAAAAAAAAAAAAGTAGTCCACTCGACTTCTGATTTGTGTGAGAAACAGACTGACGTTTAAGTTGTTTTTCACTAAAAAAATTATCTGTACTTGTTCTCCTTGGCACTTCATTGAGATTTAATGAGAGAAACAGTGATGTCAGATTTGTGAACAAATTGTTCTTCTGAGTCAGATTTTTTCAAACAATCATTTGATCCAGATCACATATCTGGTCTGAAAGAGGCATTTATGAAATGGACTGATTTGGTTCTTGAGTTGGACTACCTGAGTCAATGATCTGACCATGTTGGTTAACAGCTCATTGGAGGATGATTATCTTTGAATATTCTGAATAACGACGTAAAACTCAGTATGTTCCTCATATAGCTGCTATCACAATATAGGCTGTGTGCCATATGGATCACTTAAAGGGATAGTTCACCCAAAAATGAAAATTCTGCCATCATTTACTCACCCTCATGTCATTCCAAACCTGTAAGACTTTTTTTTTTTTTTTAATGGAACACAAATGAAGATATTTTTTAATAAAATCTGAGCGATTACTGTCCCTTCGTTGACAGCTACGCAACTACCACTTTGACACTTAACTTTGACACTTCAACTATTCCACATGAATTGAGTGGTTTAGTACAAATTTATTGAAGAGATACGCTCGCTTTATATGATGAACAGATTCAATTTAGGCTTTTATTCACATATAAACATTGATTTGCAAACATAAACAGAAGCTCAACTGAACCTGCTTATAGTGTGAGAACGAACCTCATTGGTTCATGCGGAAGCTCAAACGTGCTGCGAAACACGAGAATGAGCCTCATTGGTTCTCGCACTTCAAGCAAACATGCTTGAGCTCCTGTTTAACTGATGTGTGAGTTGATGAATGTTTTATGTGAATAAAAGCCTAAATTGAATCTGTTCATTATATAAAGCAAGTGTGTCTCTTCAGTAAATTTCTACTAAACCACTCAATTTATGTGGAATAGTTGAAGTGTCAAAGTTGAAGTGCGTCTCTTCAGATTGTCTCTCTTCAGAAAATTTGGACTAAACCACTCAATTCATATGAATTAGTTTTACGATCTCTTTATGAACTTTTTGAAGCGTCAGAGTGGTAGTAGCTGTCAAAGGGACAGAAATCGCTCAGATTTTATTAATAATATCTTAATTTGTGTTTCAAAGATGAACGGAAGTCTTATGGGTTTGGAACGGCATGATGGTGAATAAATGACAGAATGGGTAAAAGTATCCCTTTAAAGTATCCCTTTGATCTGTTTTTTTTTTGTCTTTTTGTAGCTTAAAGGAACACGCCGACATTTTGGGACTTTAGCTTATTCGCCGTATCCCCCAGATACGACGTATCCCCCAGAGTTAGACAAGTCCATACATACCATTTTCCATAACTCTGTCTGACGCACCCACCGCTAGCCTATCTTAGCACAAAGACTGGAGGTAAACGGCTCCAGCTAGCCTACTGCTCAATAAGTGACAAAATAACGGCAACATTTTCCTATATATATATATATAGGAAAACGCTGGCGTTATTTTGTCACTTATTGAGCAGTAGGCTAGATGGAGCCGTTTACCTCCAGTCTTTGTGGCAACATTTTCCTATATATATATATAGGAAAACGCTGGCGTTATTTTGTCACTTATTGAGCAGTAGGCTAGATGGAGCCGTTTACCTCCAGTCTTTGTGCTAAGATAGGCTAGCGGTGGGTGCGTCAGACAGAGTTATGGAACGCACGGAGATAAAAAAGGTATGTATGGACTAATCTAACTCTGGGAGATATGGTGAATAAGCTAAAGTCCCAAAAGGTCGGCGTGTTCCTTTAAAAGCCCCAAGAATTTGCTTCGCTTCAGCTATGATAAAGAGACATCCATTCTTGCATTGAGTGTTTGTACATTATGAAGGGAGGGGTGTGTTTGTTTGGGTTGATTTCAAATATCAACAGTGTTTCTCAGAAATCCCTTACTGCACCTTTATTTAAATAACATTACAGTAAATAATGAGAGCATTTTCATTTGGAACTTTTACATTTCATGCTAGCACTGTTTTGCACTTAAAGGAAGAGTCACAAATACTCAGGGAGTAAAAGTAGCATGAAATTTAACAAGACACTTAAAGGATAGAGCGTTTTAAAGCAGTAAAAGGGAAGAGAGGTGAGACAGGGTGAAAGAAAACCCCTCCTTTCTGAATAAGCCATCTCAAAGAAATCAGTGTGCTTGTGTGACAGGGAGGGGAAAGGAAAACAAGCGACTTCCCAGCGAAAGTAAACGAGTTTGCATATATTTACACACAGGCGAACAAGAGAGCAAACTTACACGTGCACACCCACGCACAGACCCACATGCACATAGAGGTAGTAGCCCTGCTGAAATTAAAAGAGCAAGCTTTCTTCATTTATCTCTTTCCCCACTGCACTCTTTTTCTCTTTCCCTTTCTCCCTCCCTCCTTCCCTGTGGCATGTAATGGTATGCCAATCATCATTACTGTTTCCATTGTTATGCCCTTAATTACCGCTGCCTCTGCGATGCCACTGTCATCTAGATATGCTAATAAACAAAGAATAGCCCGCCAGCCATGCGCCACTGCGCTAGTGTGAGTGTGCGTCGTGTATATGTGTGTGTTAGTGTCTTCTGCTCAGCTCTGGTGATGGTTTCTGCCTACAACTCTGTCTTTTGCAGCACAAACACAAACACTCATCTTGTACACACACACAAACAAGATGACCTTGCAAATAAGCATTTGTTCAGACATGCCCTGTCTACTTAGATAAATGTTAACTAAGAACTATATTAAATGATAGTTTGCCAAATAAAGTGTAAAATGTTACATTCGTTTACATTTATGCATTCAGCAGATGCTATTGTCCAAAGCGACAATCAAGATGTAAATTTCATCAAAACTGAACTTGTGATATTAGCATTGTCTGAGCTACAGTAGCCAACATAAACTTGAAATACTAATATCTTCCAGCAAAATGCTTTTCATTTTCATTGTCTAAATCCTCAAAATGGAGGATAATCATTTATTATACTCTATAAAAATGCAATAGGAGAATAACTGCATGCTGATTTTAGAAATATAAACACTATTGTTCAAAAGTTTATCATTAAGTCTCTTATGCTCACCAAGGCTGCATTTATTTGATTAAAAACACAACACAGAAAAACAGTAATATTACAAAAATACTAATACAAATTAAAAATAATTGTTGACCATTTTAATATATTTTAAATGTTATTTATATCTGCAATGGTAAAGCTGAATTTTCAGCCTCATTACCCCAGTCTTCAGTGTCACATGATCTTCTAATATGCTGATTTGGTGCTTTAGAAACTATTCTTATTATTATCAATGTTTAAATGAGTTGTGCTGTACTGTAAAAAAAAAAAAAATCTAATAAGTTTTGACAACATATGTTTTTACATCAACTCAACAAAATAAGTTAAGCAATGTTTCAACTTTTTTAAAGTTATACAAGATTCAATTAATTTTCTACGTCATTTTAATGTAATTTAAGTTGAAATGACTTATACATCAAAGTTGATTGTACTTAAATTTAAGGCAGCAACTTTTTTTTTTTTAACAGTAAACCATGAAACATTTATTTGCAGGATTCTTTGATGAATAGAAGGTTTAAAAGAACTGAATTTATTTGAAATGCATTTAAATTTAATGCATCCTTGCTGAATAAAAGTATTAATTTCTTCCAAACAAAAAATCTTACTGACCCTAAACTTTTGTGTAACTGCCAAATTTGCAATAAAAAATGAATGTATATAAACTCTGTATTGCCAAAGTACGTTTCTAAAGAGAAATACCTTACAATCATGTATTAATACTGTCATTTTAGCAGACATTTTCTTACCCAAAGTGACTAACAGCACATTTATTGCAGGGATTTTTCCCTCCGGAGCAGCCCAGGGTTAAGTGCCTCGCTCAAGGGCACACTGGTGATGGGGGATCCCAGTAAATCTGCAGTTCATGAACCACTAACCGACGGATTACTAGCCCAGATCTTCAATCTCTAAGCTACCACCATCCCCATAACACACAGAAACCCGAAATGCTGTTCAAATCTTAATTAGAAAGCGATAATTGTGTGGATAATTGAATAAGTAGATAAACTAATTACAATTTCTGTGCAGTCATTTATCTTGAATCTAATCTAAACACTATAGTGTGACTGATTTAGCAACTGTCTTACCATATGATTGAATATTACACCATATTATGAGAACTGCCTCATGCATTTTATGTATTTGTAGCCTATTTGGAATCAGCTTGTATTTATTCCTACTACCATATTACAACTATGTATATTATATCTTTAAATCTTTCCTATAGATGACAGTGTAGAATCTATATGTATCAGCCTGGATTCCTAACAAACCATGTTTTGTATAAACAGGTTTGTACATACATCGTCTACAAGTGTAGTACGTACGTTTAAACAAATAAAGTACGTTATAAGCTTGACAGCCTAAATGTATGTTAACACAGTCATAGATAATGTGTGTTTGTGTCCAGATGTGTAAAGACAGGTGGGGTAGGTTTCAGACAGGATAAAGGGGATTAGGAGAGTGGGGAGTGAGCCCTTCCCCAACACCCCGGAGAGTGAAAAAAAGAGGAAATCACCATTAAAACAAAGAAACACAAAAGTAATTATTTTTTAATCTGTAAACCATGCAGATCACACATTAGTGAACTAATCGGCACAAATAAAGACATGTTCACCCTTCTCACACTTGTATATCACTTTAAAAAAATACAATCCCACATCCTTGATATTGATTAGTCAAGGCAACGGTCGGCCTACAGGTCATATTTGACCATATGACCAAATCACGCTCTGCTCATTGGGTTCATTTCTCGTTCATTTCCACTGGTGAGATACCGTATTACAGGCTTAAAATGAGCACGCAGCAGTAGGGCGACACATACAAGTTCATGTGTGAGATGAAGTCCTTGAATTCTCATCAGGCGGGAGAGTGAGATTTAGATAACTGGGGTACTTTTACTCTGAGTCACCGCTTGTTTTTCTTTCCTTTCTCGATAATCACTCTCATAAGACACGTACGAGTAAGTGTTTGTTTGTGCGCCTTTAGAATGTTTTTCCGGTTTTGATTTCAGTAAATGACGGGTGACAAGTGACAGAGAGATCAGACTGAGGGAATACCCTAAACGCTCTTTCCGCTCACTTTCTCTACATTGTTGTAATGACTGTCTTTGTCCTGCTTTCCAGTAAAAATATCTAAATATTTGTAAAACAAGATTCATTCACCTGATAATTGACACTCCATATGATTTATTTAAAAAAAACACTGCAAATAAAAGCTAAATATCTTTTGAGCATGTCTGATATATTTTTCAACAAAAACATCTTCAAAACATAAAAAAGTTCAATTCACCTGACATGTAACACTGAATAAGATGTAAAAAAATGCAACAAAAATTTTTTTCCAGTAAAATCATCTTTTTAGTAGATAATTTGTATTTATTTTCTTGTAATTGAAAACATCATATATATATATACACACTCACCTAAAGGATTATTAGGAACACCATACTAATACTGTGTTTGACCCCCTTTCGCCTTCAGAACTGCCTTAATTCTACGTGGCATTGATTCAACAAGGTGCTGAAAGCATTCTTTAGAAATGTTGGCCCATATTGATAGGATAGCATCTTGCAGTTGATGAAGATTTGTGGGATGCACATCCAGGGCACGAAGCTCCCGTTCCACCACATCCCAAAGATGCTCTATTGGGTTGAGATCTGGTGACTGTGGGGGCCATTTTAGTACAGTGAACTCATTGTCATGTTCAAGAAACCAATTTGAAATGATTCGAGCTTTGCGACATGGTGCATTATCCTGCTTGAAGTAGCCATCAGAGGATGGGTACATGGTGGTCATAAAGGGATGGACATGGTCAGAAACAATGCTCAGGTAGGCCGTGGCATTTAAACGATGCCCAATTGGCACTAAGGGGCCTAAAGTGTGCCAAGAAAACATCCCCCACACCATTACACCACCACCACCAGCCTGCACAGTGGTAACAAGGCATGATGGATCCATGTTCTCATTCTGTTTACGCCAAATTCTGACTCTACCATCTGAATGTCTCAACAGAAATCGAGACTCATCAGACCAGGCAACATTTTTCCAGTCTTCAACTGTCCAATTTTGTAGCCTCCAAATTGTAGCCTCTTTTTCCTATTTGTAGTGGAGATGAGTGGTACCCGGTGGGGTCTTCTGCTGTTGTAGCCCATCCGCCTCAAGGTTTTGCGTGTTGTGGCTTCACAAATGCTTTGCTGCATACCTCGGTTGTAACGAGTGGTTATTTCAGTCAAAGTTGCTCTTCTATCAGCTTGAATCAGTCGGCCCATTCTCCTCTGACCTCTAGCATCAACAAGGCATTTTCGCCCACAGGACTGCCGCATACTGGATGTTTTTCCCTTTTCACACCATTCTTTGTAAACTCTAGAAATGGTTGTGCGTGAAAATCCCAATAACTGAGCAGATAGTGAAATACTCAGACCGGCCCGTCTGGCACCAACAACCATGCCACGCTCAAAATTGCTTAAATCACTTTTCTTTCCCATTCTGACATTCAGTTTGGAGTTCAGGAGATTGTCTTGACCAGGACCACACCCCTAAATGCATTGAAGCAACTGCCATGTGATTGGTTGATTAGATAATCGCATTAATGAGAAATTGAACAGGTGTTCCTAATAATCCTTTAGGTGAGTGTATATATATATATATATATTAAAATATTAAATAGTAAAATATTTTTTTAGAAGATAAAGTTAAATTCACCTAATAAGCAACACAGCATAACATATTAAGGCTTGTTTTGTGACACTAGCAGATTTAAAAAAAAAATTAAGCATAAGCAAATGAAAAACAATAGAAAAAAAAATCTGCCAGCTCAAGCAATGCAATCTCTAAAAACTTGCAGAGTTTTGTTTATTAGGTGAATTTAACTTGTTTATTGCGTAAAAAAATATGTTTTCACTGAAAAACAAGACAAAAATACTCAATAAAACCAACATTTTGCAGTTTAAACACATTGACACCAAACCAAGTCATTCCATCTGTTATTTTTCCTCTAAGAAAAGCATGACTGTGATTTAATTCACTTATTGATACAGAAAAACAATCCTAATCACAGAGCTAGAGAGATGAACACACACACACACACACGCAAACAGTCTCTGAGTGCCGGAAGGTCTGAGCGCTCGTTGCTGTGTTCAATGAATGTCAATGAACTTGCAAGGAGTGAGCGAGCAAGAGAAGAGAGACAGATGCACAGCCTTTTCATAGTGAAAGATAAACGTAGGACAAAGACAAAAGGAAACAGGAGAGAAAAGAAATGCAAGACAGCCCGTCTTTGTTTGGATATGCGTGCATGTAGGCACATCTGTGTTCACGCAGATAGGAAGTGTTCATTCAGTGATTTTTTTTGCTGCATTTGTTAGTCATCTTGACCAAACGCACAGCGATCTCCGTTGTCTTCCTCAGCCCGTTTTAACGTCCATCCGAGCACTTTTATTAATAAAACAGGAGAGAGATAGAGTGTGCGTGAGAAAGTGTGTGTGTTTGTGTGTAGCTATATATAAGAGCAGCTGCAGGGTAGGGCTAATTTAGCAGCTCTGCTAGTCTCACTGGACACCCCAGCTGCGTCAAAGCAACGAGACGCGCGCACACTCACACACACACACACACACACAGACACACACTTAGATTCCTATTTTTTCCCTTTACTTAGGTCTCATCTTCATCTGTGGTCAATGTCAGACCCATAACACAACTATAAACGCACAAGAATTAGGGTGGGTAGTGTTCACACTTGTAATTCGGTTTGTTGGGTCCGGGCCAAAAAAACGAACAAAAAACACTTAGTCCTGGTGCGCTTAGCATTCACAGGTTTGACTGGTCGCCTTGTATTACTTATTACGTATATACTCCATGTGGAGTCAAATTATGTCCAGCTCCTACTCTCTGGAGCCCCAATGGGATGGGAATAGTCCAGCTCCACCTATCTGGATGTCTAATGCGGTGGAGGGATAGAGTTGTGGGTAGAGTTAGGGTGTGGTTGGATATTCTAGCTCCACCCATTAGGCCCAAATTTCATTAGCTCCTCCTCGCTAGAGGTCTAGTGAGGAGGAGCTAGCCGTAAGATCCACCCATTTGCTCTGCAGTGAGCAGCTTCTCAAATGTGATGGGTAAACTCACAACTATGATGAAAAAAAAAAAGGTATGCTTGAGCATTTTGTCCTTTATTTGACAACATTTTGTGACATCATGTGCAGTTTTTGGTTCGTTTACATGTCTTTGGTCCTTGTTGTGTTCATATTTCATTTGAACCACACCAAAGTTCGTTTTCGGAAGCGGACTGAGACCCATCTTTTCAGCAGTCTCGGTCTGCTTGGGGCAGCGTTCACACTTATTCAAATGAGCTGCACTAACAGAGCAAATCGAACCAAACATGCCAAGTGTGAACACACCCTGAAACAATGACAGTGCCCAAAAGCAGAAGTATACGGCCATAGGAAAGCAACTGGAATCTTTTCCCAATTCGATTTAGATTCAGTCCGATTTGATTCTGTTTTAATGTTCATTCTCGCTCTGCTGTAAATTACCCATTGCAGTGTTTTAGTCTAATTAAATTCCTGTAGCTCAAACAGTAAAGCATGGCGCTAACAATGCCAGGTCATGGGTTTTATTCCCAGGGAATGCACTAACTGATAAAATGCATATCTTGAATGCAATGTGGATAAAACATTGCATTCAAACAAACGGATTCACTAAAATGAACTGAACTTTCCCATAATGCAGAGGATTGTGTTTGGTTATTGCATCTGCGTTGTTACATGACATTTCGAAAACTTACTGGTTAAACTAGTTGTGTTGCAACTTGTAAGTGATTAACTCCTGAACACTGGTGTGCATGAGATTGTGTGTGTATAAGTATTTGTGTATGTGAAAGTGTGTGAAGGAAATACCTAGCAGGCGCCACCGGCACAAAATTTATATACAGTGTATTTTACAGTAAATCTGAAAGAATCAATATTTAAAAAGAAAATATCTTTTTTTTTTTTATCTATTTTTCCTTACTCTCTCAATTGCGTTAACCCTGACATTTTTACCTCATGACCATGTAATCCAAAAATCTCCACCAATCTCCTTTCTCCTTGCCTCTACAGTAGTTTCATCCTCTGACTCACACACACACACACACACACACACAAGCACAAACACACAAACACACACACACAGTTTATCCCCCTAAGCAGGAGAGAAAGAGCAAATAGACTTAAAGAAAGATACTCAGTTTTGTATGTCTTCCTCAGATAAGAAAAGGCTTAAAGAGAATCAACTCGCCAAATCTTCAGAATCTAGTCTCCAAAACACACAAAGGAGAGAGAGACGGAGAGAGCGAGCGAGAGAGAGGGAGGAACAGAGGGAGTGAACAGATACTGTATTCATTTCACACTTGTCAGCTGCGAGAGCAGAATCAAAATGAATACAAGGCTGAATGAAGAATGACAGACAATCTGAAAGCAGCAAGAGAGAGAGAGAGAGAGAGAGAGAGAGGATGGGAAGGGAGGGGAAACTGCTGATCCTGTTGGAGAAAAAAGGAACACACTTCTAAAATAATAAGCAGCCTACCACTCATATTCAGCAGGTAACCAAAGCCATAATTTTATATTTTACCTTTTTTTAATCATTGCATTTTTTCCTTTAGGTGCACACAATGTTTGTCAGTGTTTTTGAGCCAAAATGTAATCTCTCTGACCCTAAGAATTAAATGGCCTATTTTTTATAATTTTTTTGCTGCTGTGCCTTTAAAGTTTTTTTAATGGAATATGGCAATATTTATTACAAATGATTTAACTGTGCACATTATTTATTTTATTTTTTTATTCATGTGCCCTCATAATCTTTAATCAAAATAACTTTCCCTCCCTCTTGCATCATCATCTCTTTTCTGATGATGTGTTCACTGGTGTGAGGGCGGGACAACCTGTCACTCACGTGAGATCCACCAATAGCAAACCACAACCATCCAAATCACATCGATGGACAAAATTAAGTCCTGCCCTACATGTTGTTTTCTTGTCCGAGAAGCCGTTTCACTCAGATAAACATCACAATAGGGAAAATACTATCGCAACTTTTATGTTTCATGCCAACTTTAAGACTACAAAAGCCTTCATTGCTTGAGAAATAACAGAAATGACTAAAATGATCAGGGTCCTTAAACAGAGACTTTCTCACATATTAGTCCTTTTTTCATTTTGTCATGATTCTTTGATGAATAGAAAGTTCAAGAGAACAGGATTTATTTGAGATAGAAATCCTTTGTAACATTATAAATGTCTTTACTTTCACTTGTGATCAATTTAATTCATCCCTGCTGAATAAAAGTATTTTTTCTCATACATTTTTTTTTTCAAACCTCAAACTTTACAATGGCAGCATATGTGAAATGGGATGGATTAAATTGCACATTACATATAAATGCATTACATTATGAAAAATTTCCCTCAGCTATATTGCTATCCTTGCTATTCATCAAATATGTGAACACAGAAACGCATGCAAAACCAAACATAAAAGGTCAAAGGTCATGACCGTTTAAACTCCATAATGAGCTACTACACCAAATGCTCTCATTCACAAATGGTAGTCAGTGTATTCAGGCATACAACAGAGTGTTTTTAGCGAGTGAGCATGTGTGTGTCTATGCTCAGCTGCTTTACTGTAAGCCCGGCCCTCTGGGAAGGACCCTTGAGTGTTACTGCCCACCCCTACCTCCATCTCAATCTCTCTCTCCCTTTCTCTCTCTCTCTCTCTCTCTCTCTTCCTGCAGTAATGGTTTAATGGCAGATTACAGAGCCTCTGAGGGCTGAATGGAAGAGTAATAAAATAAATGGCTTTGTAAGGGCCCTTCCCCCACAGAGAGCAGACCACCACTGAACTCGACAGTGTTGAGGATCCCTGCAGGACTGCCCAATATCTACAAACCTGTGCAGATAAGCACACAAACGCATATGCCTCTTTTTCTTTTAAACTCCTTCAAGGCCTGTTAATATTGTTTGTCATTTATCAGTTCATATTGAACTTCTGGATCCATTTTCATAATCCAACTGTCCACCAGCTCTCAGCCTAAGAAATTCAATTCTTTTCAGCCTGCATGCTACCAGAAATGTACTAAAATGTATCACCATGTTTTGACAAGATGCCATGGAAATAGTATGTTTTTTTTTGTTTGTGGATTTGATATTATAGTAATACCATGTTTCTGGACACAGTGTTATGGCAATGCTATGTTTATGGTGCTATTCTTTGAAGAGCCATTAAAAAAAAACATGGTATATGAATATGGTATTCATATATATATATATAAAAGCACAGTGGCTTCACTATTCTGTAAGAAAACGGCAACGCATGTAGTCATCCATTCACCCCTGTTTTTAAGCCAACAAGGATTTGCTTCATAAATATTTAGTTCAATATTTTGTGGATCTTTATCATCTCCAATGAAAAGTTTGGGACATAGATAATGTCTTATGGGTCAACAACATTTTGTGGTCCAGACATATATACACAGACACAGACACACACAGACACACACACAGAGACAGTAGTTTGTTATACTATACAAACTGTACATTCTATCCCCCTACAGTACCCCTGCCCCTAAACCTACCCATCACAGGGAACATTCTGCATTTTTACATTTTTAATAAAACATTGTTTAGTATGTTTTTAAAGCTATTTAAAATATGTGGACATATGAAATGTCCTCATATTTCATGTTTACGTTGTAATACCAGTATAATACCCATGTCATTATACAAATTTGTGTCCTCATAAATCACAAAAACAACACACACACACACACACACACACACACACACACACTGTATGCAACAACTTAACTACACCTCTTGTATGTTTAACATATTTTTTTATTTCTAAATTAAAAACTTTTTTTTGGGGGGGGCATTGTAAAAAAAAAGCCTCATTAAAAAGGAAGTTTGAAAATAATAATTATAGAAGTAATAATATGTGTTAAAGCAGTTGTGTTAAAAAAATGTTCCTTGTATTTCTCTTGGACACTTTTATTAACTCCCATTATTATCTCACCTATGGTAAGAATGGGGAAAAATTAGTGTCTGTTTAGAAAACTCGTACGGTTTATTCCAGATGTCAGGATATTAGCAGGGCGGATCGGCTTGACCGGAGGAAACTCCCTTTAATAAAGACCTCATTCATGCCCCTGAAACACTATAGCGCACGGTGGTTGCATGTGTGTGTTATATCATTCACAGCCAACAAAAGTGCAAACAAAAGTGCACACACCAACACATGCACAAACATTAGCATGTAAACACACACAGACACTGTAAAAACAGATGCATATTCACACTTTAACCCAAGCATGAGTCACCTTCAGTGACTTTTAAAGAGGGGAAAAATAAAAGGAGAAGTGAAAATAGAAGAAGAGGGAACCACCAGGTGACCTACCTAATCCTTTTAAAAAAAAATTTTTTTTCATTTATTTTATTTAATATTTTTGTTGCTAAAAGCTCAATTGTTCATTTTAAATGCCTGTCTTTTGATCTGCGATCACATTGTGTTCACTCATCAGGTGTCAAGGGTGAAAGTATTTCTGTGTTTAGTGGCTAACAGCATCTAGGTGGAACAATGCAGCCACTCCTCTCTAATGTTGCATAAACACACTAACCTGAACTAACCTGCACTGAGCCAATTACAGTAGCCTGTATGTGTCAGCGTGTGCGTGTGTGTCCAGAACAGGTGTACGTGTGGCTTAATCTCCTGCCTAGTTGAAGCCAGTGTCAAACCATGATCAAAAGACAGCACTGAAATAAGGGTAAAAAAAGTTTTCTATCTCTCTCTCTCAGACAAGCTTGAGAACAAACAAACTCATTTGCTGCATGGCTGGAAAACGGACGGCGATATTGCCAAGAAGTGAAAAGGCAGGGGTGAGCAAGAAATACAGAGACGCTCAGACTGAGTGTCTTTTGTTTGATGAAGTCCCACCTGCAGCTCTACAGCCACAGAGATGCAGCTGCTCTCCTTTCCCCCTTGCTCTTGTTTTTGTCCATCATCCCAGTCTCTTCCTCTGCTTATTGATCCCTTCTGCATCCCCTATTCTTATTATTTTCCGTTTTTTAGACTGTAGCTCTAAAAGGGTGGTCACACTACACTTTTTGTTCCATTGACTTCTATTTGTACGCATACAAATGCAGAAGAGTGGAAACGCAACTCGTGAAGAAGTTTTGCATCTCGCTGCGTTTCAAAGCTGAACTTTGAATTCTAACCTGCGAATTTGTATCACGTAAAGCCGTGTAACCAATACAAGATTGATAAGGCACAGCATGACCTCATAGCTGAATTAAAAGGACATACAATTTAAAACCACAGCATTGCAGAAAAGTAGAGTAGATTGTTTGATTTTACATTTTGGATGTGACTGATTACATTATTTGTTATCTGTTGAATTTGTGTTTTTAAAAATGACGCTACAGAGTGTGACCACAGACCGAAAAAAAGATGGATGATGCACCTTCACTCTCTTCAATTGTAGAAAAGGGAAGCCGCCAATGTCCCAATATGGTGCAGACATCTTGCGCTGAATACACTCAGAACCCGAGTCTACACAATAGTGAGCATGAAGTGGAGCCGCGGAATCAAGGCCCCGCCCCCCACTCCCGCAGAAACGGTTTGTACAGTTTACTGCAGAACAATTCATTATGTCAGTGTGAAATATAAAGTTAAAGCTCCAATCTTCTCCCGTAGATCCTGAAAAAAGTCTCTTGGTGCCTCACGCTGCATTCACATGGGGAGTCAGCGTCAACGCTTGACAGAGGGCGTGGTGCTGACGTGACCGTCATAGTGACAACAGCCAATCATATTACTTTTCCGGTGTTTGCATGAATGCAATTGGCTAGCGTCTGCGCTAGGGTATTTGCATAGGCAATCTGATTGGCTGACACCTGCGTTGGCACTTGAAAAGTTGAAAACTTTACAACTTCTGCCGTGAGCAACGCCAGTGACACGACACAATGGAAACCACAATTCAGTTTGGCAACGCATGACGTCACCCATTCAAAGTAAACGAGAAGAGTTGACACTGACGCCCCGTGTGAATGCAACGTCAGTGACTACTTTGCTCAGCTGTCAATCATGATGTCACACCCCCGTTTTTATAGCATCAAATAACTAACAAAAAACGAACTTATTTAAAAAACAAATAAAAAAACACTTGAACTTAGATCAGCATGATAAAAACTAAAATGACCAAAACCATCTTTGGAAATTTTATTGTATTTAGTGTAATTTGTTTGTCTCACGTCTCATTAGATTACATAGAGAGTACAGGGTTTATGAGCTAAACAACATCCAGCCAACTGGGGGCGATCGAAACGTTTTGGCTTCATTTTTCAGGACTTGTGCGGCACGCTTGAGCGTTACGTCATATCACGACCATTGCGGTGTCCGAAGAGATTTCACATGCTCAAAGTCTACTGTGACCGCAGCTCTTTCAACTAAGGGGCAGTTTGTGCAACTTTTTATGTATTTTGGCCTTTCATTTACACGACAGCCACGTTTTGGGGGCCTGAAAACGCAAACTTTTGAAAACGGATTTCAAAGTGCAAGTTTTTGAAAACGATACCGATATGATATCCATGTAAACTACAAAAACAAGAACTTGTGAAGAGCTGACGTCATGGATATGCGTATTACATTACAAAGTGACATCGCCAACTACTGGCCTGGCATGCATAATACAGCATTTTTTGTTTGTTTTTGCTGATCCATGTGAATGGGGATCGTTTTGATCTGTCTCCTGGAGTCTGTTTTCACTGGATTATGCTGTTCTCTGCAAATTTGTGTGTGTATATAAAGAGAATGAGAGAGACAGAAAGAGAGAGAGAAAGAGGGAAAGTGGCCGTGGCAGAATTGAGAACATTGCCGTAATAGCAGGCACACTGTCCTGACCTCACTTAAAAAGACTGTCAAATGTACACACCAACGCACACACACACCATGTTCCCGTCTGTTCCGACCTTCACTGGATTCTCGTCATTCATGAAGTCACAGGCTCACAGCTTCCAACATAAGCCTTCTTAGTCAGCCTTAGTTTATATTTGTGAGAGTATTGATTTATTGAAACTGACAAATACTGACATGTCTAAATTCAAATAGTTTGTACTGAGTTACTCCATCGTATAAACATACAGTGAGCATAACTGCAGTAGGGATACTTTTAAAAGTTTGTATGCTACAAGTGAAACAAGCACTCTTAAAGGGTTACATCTTTGCCATAATCACACTCCCTTTAAATTAATGCAAGATGATGGCAAAAGTAGTCTGCATTAAACAATTAAATGTCGGCCAATATCCAAAATTTCTAGTAATTATGAGAAATAAATGTGCAATTCCATGAAACAACCTTACTTTACTGCAACTGAAATTTCCCTGTACTTGTAACTTTGTCAAAATTGTGACTATTTCTCGTAATTGCGACTTTGCCTATTGTATTTGTGACTATTTCATGCAATTGTGCCTTTATTTCTCATAATTGCAACCTTGCTTATTGTAATTTTATGTCTATTATATGCAACTGCCTTTATGTCTTGTAATTGCGACTTTGCTTCTTGTAATTGTGAATGTATTTGTATGCAAATGTATCTATTTCTCGTAATTATGAATTTGCTTCTTGTAATAATTGCATTAGGGATGCGTCGATACTAAAATTCGACAAACTATTTTATTATTATAATACTACAATATTCAATATTATAATACATATTTTTGTATAATAAAAGAAAATTAAAAAGCATTTAAAAAAAAAGAAAAAGTTAGTATGCTACAAGTGCTCTTAAATCTTTGTCATAGTCTATGACTATTCTTTTAAATGAATGCTAGATGATTGCAAAAGTAGTCTGAAACTTAAAATAGGCAGAAACAATTCAATATCGGCCATTAAATATCCAATACTGTCAGATACTGATAAATTCTGATATGTATATTCATCACAGATACACATTCACACACACCCTACAGACTTTTAAAAGATTTCCATCACTCAGACATGTTGGAATGCAGGTGCACAAGGTGAAAACACAGCTCAGGGGGCAGTTTCACTGGGAGACCGATCAAACACACGAGCGCCCGCGCAGTGCCTCTTACAGGAACCTGGATACACATTAACAGATACATGAGCGCATACAAAGAGAACACACCTGCTAAACAAACACACATGTGTTCTGACTCCTGATCAGCAATGTGCAGTAGCACTGTGAGTGTGTGTGAACGTATGTGTGTGCATGTCTGATTGTTTCTGACAGGCGAGAGAGACGAGAAGTAGCAACCATGTGCACATATGTATGCAAGTGTGTGTGTGGTGCTTTGGAAATAGGTCAGCTTAGGCTGGGTTTAGTGGCACTAGGCCCAGCTCAAGCAGAGAAGAGCCCTGAGGCTCAAACACACACACACACACCTCCCTGCTAGCAAAGACAAAGACGTACAGGCATATTCCACCAATCTACACAAAAGAATTTAAAAGAAAATGCAGATCCAACATATAATAATGGATTTTACATGCTAAAGGCTGTTCAGTGTTAATCTCATTAATCTCAGAGTTTTTTTTATTTAATCAATGATAACAAAACGAGACAAAAATGTACATCATAATGATAATTAAACCATTTTGTCAAAAATGTGAACACTGAAAGATATCAGCAATGCACTAACAATGTTTTCATTTCAAATATAGTCAAAGTTAGGGAATTAAATTAATATATAAAATATAAAAATGTCATGGTATTTTCATTGACTGTAATTAAATGACATTGTATTAGTCAAATTAAAATTGACCAAAAAATGAACAAATATGACGATAAAATATTGACTAAATTTCAAAGATATTTTCATCGAAAGAAAAAAAAAGTATTAAAAAATGTAAAGTCAATACTAAGGTGGTTTAATTATAACGATTTCTTAATTATAATGTCTATATTATTGAACAGAAGCAGCTCTGAGCTCAATTACACTGTGAAGGTTTAAACACAAACTACAAATGTACACAAACACACAAGCTCTTTAATTACCAGTGCATCTTCAGATTGAGAGGCAAGTAGTACTAATGAGCTTCACCTCACTGTGACATTAACACAACCTGCTGTCTGCCATCACACACGCTTGTGATCATAACTCAAACACACACCTATAAATCAACAGGATGGTTATACAGACGATCATAAAACGCATTAGCAAGCACGCACACACACACACATGCATACACGCTAAACAAAATAAATCTTTATTCCTACAAACATTAACCTAAGTAAGCACATATAATCCAAAGATGAAAACACACTGCGTGCGAGAGCCTTTTAAAAGTGTCTGTGAGAGAGCTTTAGACTGAGGATAGAATGTAAAGAGAGGTGCAGATGAACAGATAGTGAGATGATAAATGAAGGGACGTAGTGAAGGATGAAGAGAAAAAGAGGAAGTGCTTGTGTCTGTTGTACCGGCTGCCCTTAGACCATTACTAAAGGGAACTCCCAACGGACACACTCAAACACACTCAGAGTCAAACAAAGGACAACAGGAACAATGAGAGAAAGACAGAAAGAAAGAAAGAAAGAAAGAGAAGGTTGGTTATCAAACCTCACACCCATGTACATTACACAAATTTAACTCTTTCTTCTAGAAGAAAAGCTCTTTTGTCTAAGTAAACTAAACCACTAATAATTCAAATTCATAATTTGATCATTTAACCACATGTTCTTCCAAACCTGTATGTTTATCTTTCTTTAGTGGAAGACAAATAAAGATGTTTTGAAGAATGTTCACTCTGCTCTCTTCCATACAGTGAAAGTGAATGGGGACAGATGCTGTCAAGCTCCAAAAATGACAATATGAAGGACCTGTTCACCATATCACTGAATGATGTGAGGAACACACTAAAATATAAGCAGAACTAATTAAATAATACAGATAATAAGTTTATGACGTAAAGTTTTAGATTGGGGTACAATCCTCACTATTAACTAACTATTAAAGGTGCAGTGTGTAGTATTTATGAGGATATATTAACAGAAATGCAATATAATATACATAACTATGTTTTCAGTGGTGTATAAAGACCTTACATAATGAACCGTTACGTTTTTATTACCTTAGAAGGAGCCATTTCTATCTACATACACCGCGGGTCCCCTTTAGAATGAAATGTTTCTACAGTAGCCCTAAATAGACAAACTGCTCTACAGAGCACTAGCTACTCTCTACTGTCTCAGGCGACATCTTTGTCCTGTGTCGGCCACCGTAGCTTCTCTATGTGCTTCGAAAGGGAGGGGTGAGCGGTGGACGGTTGCAATTCATAACCTCACCGCCGGATGCCACTAAAATTTACACCGTACACCTTTAACTACAACTTTTGCCTCAATAAACTCCTAATTACTGCTTATTAATAGTTAGTAAGGTAGTTGTTAAGTTTAAGTATTGGGTAGGATTAAGGGATGTAGAATATGGTCATGCAGAATAAAGCATTAATATGTGCTTTATGAGAACTAATAAACAGCCAATATTCTAGTAATATGCAAGCTAATAAGCAACTAGCTAATAGTGAGAATTAGACCCTAATCTAAAGTATTACCAAGTTTTTTTTCCTGCAAAATATCTATCCATGCCCATCCAATAATTTGGGTCCATATGGAAGAAAGAAAGTCATATTGGTTATTGGGTCACTCTCTTGAGATCTGAAGAACATCATATTCTGGTAAACTGCTGGAGTCAAATTATCTTATTAGACAAATCAGCTTTATTTTTAAAGGTTTTTCTGACTACAGCAGAAAAAAAAACTTGCCCACATAAAAACGAACGAATGAAATGACCAAAGAAAAGTGAATGTTTGTGTGTGTGAGTGAGTGAAAAAAAGAACTAGCAGAAATTTTGCACCCAAGGTTCACCAATTCCATGTCCAGCCAACGAGAGAGTGAAGGGAATAAAAGCAGTGCAAATTGCCTGACTTATACTGGAACACACAAACACACACACACACATATATACACACACACAAACTGAAGCATTGACTGTCTTGCTGGTCTCAGCCATCCTGTGCTAGTTGTTAAAGCAGTATTAATATTCATGTCGAGGGCTGCTGCTGTCAGTGAGGCAGTTTTAAATGAAGACTCCGACCTTGATCCAATCCATAGGGTCTCTCCTTATCCAATACAAGAATGTGACTTCAAGGCCTCCCTCTCTCTCTCTCTCTTGTTCGTTTTCTCTCTCTCAATGCACACTTTTCCTCAAATTTTCTGTCTCCTAACCTCTCCCCCTTTTACCCCTTCTTTCCTGATTATGCAGACTTGGAGCTGGTGTGTGTGTGTGTGTGTGTCTCCAATCTCTTGTTTGATTTTGCTCACAGACAAGAATGGATCTGCCTTAATAAAGATGGCTGTTCAGAAAGAGCCACAGAGGGATTCAGATTACCTTGATCTATCTCTCTCTCACTCTCTCAGTTTCTTTCTCCTTCTCAGTTTTTGTTGACGAGGTGGGTGTGATACATTTTTAAACCTGATATTGAGAGAAAAGAACAAAAAAAACCACTCCTATTGAAACGCATATGAACAACCTGTGTGTGAAAAGCGACATACAAATACAAACACTGTCCCTTTATGTTACTATCTGGGGTAGCTTGATCTAAATATGTTTTATAAGATCTAGTTTACACAACAAGATCCTCTTTGCAAGTACAGTCGAGAAACTTGACCGTAGATGCCGACAGTTACACTAATCCAGGAGGCACTGAGAATGCAAAACACACATGTTGTATGAATTCCACTGACATGGTCTAATGCTATTTCATGCTTATTTACACGGTTAAAGAGTTGGATTCTCATGCTAAACATGACCACAATTAAAAAAAAACAAAAAACAAAAAAAACAAAGGGTTGTATTTCTGTTCCAAATACACCCCTTTAGGATTTGAACAAGTTTCGGAAAGTTTTTTTTGAGTATGGCCCTGTATGTCTTCATAAAGGGGTGGAATTGCTTGTATGGGCACTTCTCCTGGATGAGCGCGTGCACGTCAACGAGCTTCGTTCGGAAGCCGTCGAGAGCAATGTCATTTTGTTTTTAGACCACGAAATCAACAATGTCACTAAAGAAGGGTTATTAACATGAGAAACTGTGTGTGTTATGTTCCCTTTTACCTATTTTCCAGTCTTCAGTGTCACATGATCCTTCAGAAATCATTCTAATATGCTGATTTGGTGCTCAAGAAACATTTCTTCTCATTATTAATCTTAAAAAAAAAAAAAAAAAACAGTTGTGCTGCTTAATATTTTTGTGAACAAGTCATAATATATTTTTCAGGATTCTTTGATGGATAGAAAGTTCAAAAGAACAGCATTTGTTTAAAATGGAAATGCTTCGTAACATTATAAATGTATTTAAATGTCACTTTTGATAAATGGCTTTGCTGAATCAAGTATTAATGTATTTAAAACAAATCTTACTGACTCCAAACAGGCTGGTGTGTGTGTGAGTGTGTTTGGGTCAGGGTTGGGTCACTGTGTTTGTGTGTGTGTGTGTGTGAGAGAGAGACTTCGAGCCACAGCAGAATCAGTCTCTAAATGGATAACAATCCAGACAGAGAGTGACAGTTGCACAAAGCTCATTCTTTCTCATTCAACACACACACACACACACTTGAGCATACACTTTTCCTCTGCGGTTAAGGTGTACTCCTCACTTAGCCGCCAACCTCAGAAGCCTCCTGTCTCTTTATCTCTCAGGCTAAATAATGGACTTGCATTAGTTGGGTTGGTCTGCAGAGCAGAGATCACTCTGATCAATGTCTGCCAGCATAAACAGACAGAGTCCACTGCTCACTTTCATTCTCTGATGCTCCATTCCTCCTTTCTTTATCCATTCCTTTTGGATTGAATGCATTCATCTGTTCTTTCTGCCTCCTGTCCTCCACCTTTCCATCTCTCTCTCTTTTGGTGGACCCCCTTTCTAATAAATCTCATGAATGGTTCCCTCTCAGTAGCTCTCCCTTAAACACGTCACAGCAATTACAGCACTCATAAAACGGCGCCATATAGACCTAGACCCTGTGTATGGGTGTGTGTGTGTGTGTTCGTGTGTGAGATAACGTCCTTGAGGGGGCAAAAGAAGAGCTGGTTATTGATTGGAGGTCCCTGTACGACACTTTTGATTTCTCTTGTAGAGCACTGCCTCGTCCTCAAAACAGTATTCAAATAGAAGCCAAATAGAGTCGACTATTGACTGGTGCTCACCTATACAAATCACAATGAATGACACACTCTTGGCTGTTTCTAGATTTAGATTGCATGCAAAAAAGCACTTTAATACTCCACAAAACCAGTCAAAGCACCAAAGTTTTGTAATTTTGTGTAGTTTTCAGTCAATACTTGAGGCATGAGGACACACCAGACCTGCTTTTGGTATTTTGACACTTAAAAATGTCGGAGTGTCACTGCATTACATACAAAGATTAAAGAAAACAGCGATTACCGCAACAGTGTTCACCAATACTACATCTACCAAATCTCTTTTCGTGACAATGTCTTTAAAGTTGAAACAGAAGTAGTGACAGCATTTTTTTTGTCATATGGATATGTACATCTCAGTGTAATAGATTATACATTTTATTATTTATTATTCTTGTTCCTATCCATCGGTTGTCGATTGGATTTTGAGATGTGGGCATTGGACTCAACAATTAATGCAGTCGATAGTGGAAGGGCGGGGTTTAAGCGGACTATTTCATTGTAGAAGTCTGGTATACGTCACCACAGAGAAGTCTATCATTTTCACTAGAAGATGAATTTTTTAATTAATCATTATGAGGTAAAATAAAGTAAAAATTGAAAGAAATGCATGGACGAATCATTCACAAGAAGATCTATAACATTCATCTTCAAAATCATGTCATGTTGACATGGCACTTAATATTTTGTTATATAATGCAAATGTAAAGTAACAATGCAGGTAAATTAAAATTGTTTCAAGAACTGTGCAACACATATGTCTACAGGAAGTAACATTTGTTAATAAAAGCTGCCAAAGACTTTTTTTCCTTTACAGCATCCAGCCAGGATGTACATATGTCTCACACCAGATGTAGTGTGGGGCCCACGCTTATTAAAACAGCAATAAAGAAGAGCTTTCATCATGCAGTTTTCTGAATATTCAAGTGACAAACAGGTATCACAAGATGGTTCCTACTATGGGGTGATGAATATAGATTTGTTTTTCAATGGCCAATGCTGAGAGCAATAACCAGGTAGCCAATGGCTGATATAATCCCAATATATCCGGTAAATGCTAATAGTATTAGATGTACACATATGATTAGTTCATGACAATCATCATTTACTCACCCTCAATTTATTCCAAACCTGTATGAATTTATTTCTTCTGAAGAAAACAAAAGAAAAAAAAACTACAAAAGATGATATTTTGAAGAATATGGGTAACCAAACAGTTGATGATGGACCCCATTGACTTCCACAGTATTTTTTCCAATATATGGAAGTCAATGGGGTCCATCATCAAATGTTTGGTTACCCATATTCTTCAAAATATCAAGCTAATGCCAATACCAATGATCTTTAAAATACCAGCATGCTAAAATGTTGGCAAAACACTAGTCAGTAATGGTCAATCAATGATAGCAGAGAGGCTAATTAAAATGCCCATATTTGTAAAGTGGACACTATTATCAGTCAATGCCCTCAAAATGCCACAATACTGGCCATAATCGGCCTAAGCTGATATATCTGTCTATCAAGCTTCATAACTACTCATATGATATTTCCATATGTTGGAATATTTATGGATATTTATGCACTTATCTGACAGCAATGATAGTTTGACATTAATGTCTGAAAGCCTGAAACCATCACCGAAATCACAGCAATAAGGCAATACAAGAGAAATAAGAAGCACTCGAGTATGAACACACATACTAGAGACAGCCTCACACAGTTGTTAACTTGTGGGATAAAATAAAATCATCTTCTTGGTTAAAGAGAGGTCTGATAATCTGTATGAAGAGGGATTTGATGGAATGAATAAATGCATTAATACTCCAGGCGCTTAGAGTTGCAATCATCCCATTGCAATGCAGAGAGAACTGTGCCCGCGCCACGGCATCAGCGCCGCTTCCAATGTGTCAAATGTTAATGACCTGCCAGGGAGAGGAATCTATCCACATGTTCATTTGTCATTAAGAAGGAATATTTTAACACCAGACGCTCAAGTGCTACAGTGTCACAACAATTTAACATAGTGGGAAAAAGGAGGAGGTGAAGAGAGGGAGGAGGGGAGTTCTGACAGATAGCAGCTCTTTAAAGGGGGATGGCGAACAACAAAAATGCTTTGTATCAGCACAAACGCACACACAACGACTGCACCACTGCGCTGTTGCCAATATTTTGTTGTGTCAGTAGGTCAGGAAACAGGGAGCATTATGGGAGAAAGTGCCTGTATTGCTTGAGTGGCATTTAGTCTTGTTGTATAACAGAGACTGAGAGACGATGCTACTGTTACTGCTTGCTGGGTTGTTGAAGGGGCAATGATGGCATCTACCCTGCATCGTTTTGTTCCTACTGAAGAACAACATGTAGCTGTCTTACTCATGGACTCCTACACAACCACATATACTCAGAAAGTGATGTCATTACCAGCAGCTGCACAAACATGCACAGGGAAATCAATGAGCGTATGGCACATTTATTAGGTCCTGATGTGGCAGCAGAGAAGCCCAGCCCAGCTGTTATAATAGAAAGCAGTGCGAGTGAGAAAAATCTAGAAAGATCTAACCTACCGAGACATGGAGAAGAGACATAACCTCAGCCAGTTAGTCCTAGAGCTGTGTTCCCAAATCAAACCGCCTTGGGGCAGAAACTCAATGAACCTATTAACACATACTATTAGAAGAAAATACTTAAGATGTTCAGCAGAAATGACCAAATGGAGCAAATTAGGGGACTTGTCTAGCTAATGGCAGAGTACTTAACTACCTTGTAAAACAGTCCTGATATTATACAGGCTTATACAGGCTACCTTGAATCAGTGGCAGTTCTAGACCACGGTAACTGGGGGGCCAGGCAGGAGGCACACATTAACATTTATCTTTAAGCTAGTCCACCTAAAAATGACAATTCTATCACCAGTTACTCACCCCTCGTGTTGTTCCCAATATTACTTTCTTATGTTGAACATGGAAGAAGCACTGAAATTCTGACAGTCTAACTAATACAGGTTTTTGGAACAACATGAGGGTGAGTTACATTCTTAGGTGTTTTTATTTTCTTTTTGGGTGAACTAACCCGTTAACCTATTTTCCGGATTATTGAAAGTAATTTTTATTTGGCCATGGTACTGTAACACTCTGCCATCTCTAAACGATTTCATTTATTTATTTGAAAAGTAATCTTGTATTGTATTGTGATAATGAGCAGTGATGACATAACACACTTTTAATATCTAGGCACTTTTCTGCATCTGTAAACTTGACACTATATTACATAAAACAAAATGATAACAAAAATTAAAAAAAAAATAATAATCTTACAGATGGGCCTAACACAAATCAATTTAGGAAAATGAATGTATCTGTAATATGATCATGCATGCTCAATTTAGAACCATTTATTTTACGTTATTTTGTAGCCTACATCTGTTCTCTGTTAGCGGACTCTTTGCAAAGTTTGCATAGGGTATATAGTCATGATTGTTTTATTCATGGCTTAAAAACAAACATCTAATACTGTATAAGCAACACTGGACAATTGGACAGAACAGTATTATTTATCGCTATACGTGAACATGACTGAAATTAAATATTTTCTTCTACCTGTATCTTTTCTCTGTATCTCTGTGGTGAAACACTGTCTCTGTGATAGTCGCTCATGAACGGTTCTTTCATTGCATTGGTCATAATTTATCTTTGGCTGCATTATAATGACTTCCTAATTCAGAATATGATCAAAGATTGCATATGTGGATGTGTTCGGAGAAATTAGCCATTTTTAGTTAAAATTATATTTTAACTACCAGTATGTTTAAATGAATGAAATGACTGAACGGATTCAAAGTCAAGTCAGAAAAATGTATCTACAGTATCACTGCTGCGTATGGGTGAAGTTACACACAGCATGCGGTTTTGCTTCTCTGCATTGGTTATTGGTTATGACACAATAAATGACTGTTTTCACAACAAAAACTGCACATTGAATGTTTCAGTAAATTGTTTGGTGCGATACGATTCCAAATTTAGGGGGGCCAAGCTTGTTGAAAAGTGGTCGAAAGAGACAGTAAAGACCGTTAAATTGTAAATAAAAATGTAAACTCAAAAATTGAGTTTTTTGAAAATTTGAAAAAAATGTTTTTACTTTCTATTGAAAAAAAAAAGGATCATGGTTTCCATGAAAATATTAAGCAACACAGTTTTCAACATTGATAATAAGAAATATTTCTTGAGGAACAAATCAGCATAAAATAATGATTTCTGAAGGATCACATGACACTGATGACTGGAGTAATAACTGCTATAAATTCAGCTTTGCCATCATAGGAATAAATTACATTTTAAAATACCTATGTTAAATTTCACAATATTACTTTTTTTTTATTATTATTTACGGTATTTTACAGCCTTAGTGAGCATAAAACACACACACACACAAAAAAAAAACTTTTGAATGGTACACTCATAAAAATAAAGGTTCTTTGGTGGGGTGTATGGTTCCATGAAGAACCGTTAATATCCAAAGAACCCTTCCATTGCACAAAAGGTTCTTTATAGCGTAGAAAGGTTCTTTAGACTATAAATGGTTAGAAAAAAAAAAGTTATTTAACAAAACGGTTCTTCAGGGAACCAAAAATGGTTCTTCTATGGCATCACCGTGAAAACGGTATATATGCAACGATTAAAATCTGACCGCCTAGCCTAAGGGACATAGACAATTTTGTTTTTTTTATCATGCCAATTTAAATTATGGTAGAAAGGACAGACCTTACTTTCCTCTCACGCACTCACCTAAAACTTTTTATCCCTCTATTTCTTTCAGAATATTTCCCTACCTTGACTGAACATCTGGAAAAAAGCTGATGTATAGTGGGAGCTTTACAGAGCTAATATCATTTACCCCCTTTCCCATAATGTTTCCCTATGCTGACCTTTCACTGACCGATGCATGTTAGCGGTTGTCCTATTGAACAGATAAAGCAATATCTATTGCTGCAGCAGAACAAGGTGCATAACGGTTGCTGTTAGCCGCAGAGTCCTTTCATCCCCCCCTGGAAAAAAAATACTTCGCGAGAGGGAGAGAGAGAGAAAGAGAGCAGTAAGATTCCCTGGCTGCGTGGTAGCTGTGGAATTTTAGCTCCAGCCTTCATAGCGCTGTTTGTTTTGGACGTCTGAGTGAGGTAGAATTAGAAATATGTTCCTCCTTCCTTTCCACCCACAGCTCTGTCCGTCGCAACAGCAAACAACCCCGCGCGGCACACTGAAACGCACCGCGAGACAGCCGCTACGCCACTTCAGAGAGCGTTGTCTCGCGCTCCAGCGGCGCGTTTTCACAGACACGCTGTTAGCGCGGATACGGCTCGACTCAAAGCCAATTAGCCTACTCGCGGAGAATAAAGCCGACTATGAGGAGATAAGTGCGATATAAGCTTTTTGTTTCCAATGAGGAAAATTCACCTGCATCAAGACAGATATTGACCTTACATTTAACAGCCAAGTAGCTGAAGTGAAACGGTTTTTTTGTGCGTTCGGTTTGACACGAATTGTGTTTACTGTACCGCGAATGATAAACTCTTTATGAGCAACACGTCAAATTGATAGCAGATAAAACCAAGTGCTGCCTCATTCCTAAAAAACTTGCAAAACACCAGCGCTGACTTTTAGCTACACTAATTTCTTAAGTGAGCACGATAACAAACGCAGAAGAAATCCTCCACTTTGATGTCTCGCCCTATTTTGTGGTTTCGGCAGGGTCTTTAGCGATTTAATTCATCTCAGAGCTCTCCGGGGTTTAGGAAATCTGGGCCAAACAGTGATTGAAGCCATTAGAGCAACCCCTTCAAAAATACGTTAGGTTGTGCATGATAACATGAGATGAAGTAAAAGGATGGAAAAATAAGAGGGGAATGACTTACTGTCCTGTACTCACAACATTCTGACCCCTTTAACCAAAAGGTGATTTGACATTTATTTGGATTGTCTACATTGATGAACTCCTAGCATATTCAATAAACCGTGTAATAGAAAACATGCCGTTACATGTTAGTGCACATAAAATCCAGAGCATTGGCAAACCCAGCTTTACCTAATGACCCGGCTCTCAATTACATCATCATCTGTTTGTAGGGCTCATGGGACAAGAGGTTAAGATACTTATAAATCCCCTCTAACCACTACCTGCAGTATATACAGACGTCTACAAATGCAATCAGATTTACAGTCCTTTTATCAGCCCAAGTAGGAATTCTCAGTTTGCTTTGGAAAACAAATGTTTTAATATTCTGGTAATGGCTGAAGAATGCAGGAGAGGGAAGAGAGTCAGACAAGTATGACTGATTTTTAAATGGTTTTTGTAGTGAATGATTCATTATCCCTCTCTCTCATTCTTACACACACACACACACACACACGCTCATTCTTTCTCTCCATCACTCTCTTTCCTGTCATAAAGAGACTGTCACTGGCATGCAATCACAGTGTGACATGAGCTTGCCCCTCTAAATGAGCATCTCACGCTCTCAATTCCCATGTTCTCTAAAAATAACTAAACAGAGGAGGAAAAAACACAAGAGCCACAGAGACATAGTTATGCGTGTAGAGTTTCTCATACATAAATGATTCCAACAATAAACAGTTTATCTACCATTGCTTTTGTTGTCTATATCTAGGATTTACAATGGTTTTGCATTCTAGGCACATTTGTTGTGTATGCACATTTGTAGCAATTTAAAGCAAATGCAAAGTGTATGTGGCCAAACCACTAGTGGTCTTTAAGACAACTGTCTGGTTTCTTGACACAGGCGATCCATTATTTTGGAAACAGCACACATAACTCTGCAGAAAGCGCCAAAGATTTCCACAGAATTGGAATGCCATTCTTCACAAGGTTCTACATATTCCCAAACTATTGTATATATGTTCTTTTCAACAGCTATATTAGAGCTGAAAAAAATGTGTTATTTTCTGTGATTAATGAGGTGAAAAAAAATAATAATGCCGCACTTCCTGAGGCTATGCTAATGTTTTTCCCTAATTCCTAATAACAGGTTTATAATGTTTAAATCTATTCCTCACACATTCAAAAGCTTGAGGTTGGTAAGATTTTGTAAAGTTTTTGAGTAAGTTTCTAATACTCACAAGGCTGCATTTATTTGATAAAAAAAATACAGTAAAAACTGTAATATTGTGAAATATTAGAATTTAAAATAACTGTTCTCTATTTTAAATATTTAAAAATGTAATTTATTCCTGTGATGGCAAAGCAGAGTTTTCAGCATCATTACTCCCGTCTTTAGTGCCACATGATCCTTCAGAAATCATTCACGCACTGATTTGGTCCTCAGGAAACAAGGATTCTTTGATCAATAGAAAGTTCAAAAGAACAGCATTTGTTTGAAATAGATATCTTTACCGTCACATTTGATCAATTTAATGCATCCTTGGTGAATGAAAGTGTCCCAGTTTTAGCAAATTCCATCTGGACCTTGCAATTCCTTCATCTCATGGTCTCATACACTTCTTATGGACAGGCAGAACACAAAACACAGGCACAAAAACCATTTACATATGTTGATGTAGCCTAATAGTCTATGCTGCATTCTCATCACACCTCTTTACATAACTACACTGAGATGCGAAGTAAGGAAAGGTGTGACACAGAAAGGACAGGCCTTTATCATTAAGTTTAGCCTTCTGAGAAGCTTTAAGCTAACACCAAAATGAAAAGGCAATTATGTTTAAATTGAACAGAGTGGATGGAGAGCTATTAATTACTTGTATCAATTACGGAGACTCCACCCTTCTACTGGCTGAGGTCTCCAGGGTCAAGAAGATCATGCTCTGTGGATGAAGATGGCTGGAGACACCTGTATGTGTATGTAACCTGAGTCACTGGGCAAACCACAGTCTACCGTGGTAAAACATTATGTCTGGATCAGGTTACTCAATGAACCCTTCACCACAATCTGTTACTATGGGCTTGCAAATGGACACCTCTGTTTCAGAATGGGCCCATTACTGCCATAGTGGCACTCTCACTGACCCCACCACTTACACGCACATACAGACAAAAATGATGGATAAAATAGTAAAAGGAAGGAGGGAAATAAAAAAGAGAGAAAATATATGTGGGTGTATTTAATGAAGGCTAGAGGAACAATGAAAAAAACCTAGAAAAAGTAGGTGTCTGTCTATCCATCTTCACGAAAAGTACATGAAAGTGGCAAGCACACACTTGTGATCAAACGTAGGCACGCACACATATGCACACACACACACACACACACACACACAGGCGCTGTTAATGGATGACACAAGGGAGGAGGGAGGAGGAGGGAGTGACCTAGAATACCACTTGCAGACAAGACAACAACGAAACAATGCAGAAGACGGCCCATAATACTCACTAAACTAATGCCTCTACCAGATAGATTGTTACCACAATCACGATCTCACAGTCATAGATCATTTTAATTCCACATATATTACTTTGTTCCTTTCACTGAGAACACACATAGATAAAAATGTCTTTGTGTATGAATAAATAAAATCCTTCCCTTACCATCTCCACTAATTAATAATTTACACCCTATTCCATTTGTATCCCTTAGAAAGACGTAGGAAAAAGATCGCACTTGTGAAAAGCTGCCAAGGTTACTACGACAACTGCTTCTGGGAATGAGTGCATTATGAAGTGCCAGGAATTCTGGGTATTTTTACTTTGGATCGCAGATGAAAGCACAGCCGTTCGCGTGCGTTCGAGTGGGCATGATCACTGTTTTGCAGGACCATTCATCACGGTGTGTCGTAGTGACACGTTCAAACGAGAAAAATTTACTTGTCCTTTTTGTTGCAACATGGTTTCTTTGAAGTCGCAGAACTGATTAATCTTCAGATGTATCTGTGTTCAGCTGCACTCTTGGAAAAACTTTTAACAACCATCAGTTCATTTCTCAAAGTCAATATGAAATCAAAATTGACTGCTTTTTTTTTTAGGTTTCTGGTCTTTCCTTTTCAGATGACAACAACACCAAGCTCTCGCATTTTTCCAACCATGCATGTTTAGCTCAATATCCTGTTTCCCTCAGAAATATTTCACATTATGTGAAGTAACATGGATTGTATTTGTAGTGTCATGTTGACTTGAGCCCGATGCTCGCTGTATGGGCAGTATGATAGCGGCAGTGATTTTGCCATCAGGGAGAAAATAATTTCTATTGTCATAGGGCAAAATCACGAATCTTTGATCTCCTAGTGTAACATTTATCGATGGCGAAATAATGGTCTTTTGATGAATCTTAAGGCCCCAATATACTTCAAGCGAACAAAATCAGGCCAAAACGAAGTTCGTTTTGTGTTCATTTCAGGAGTTTGAAATGGCTTGCCAAAGTGAACTTTCCTGGTAAACGCCTTCAAACTCCCATTGGTCCGTGGCGATTATGTAATAGGTAGGTGTGCATTACAGGAGGCTCCACCTTCTTTCACGTGGAACTCTTCTCTGGTTTATTTTTTTTGTTGAGTCTGTATAGGTCAGACGTCCACGGGTAAAAACATGAACTCACTGGAAAGTCGTTTTATAGTAGAAAATTGTACTGACACTGACACTGTTTTTCATGTTCAATACTGTAAAGCTGCATGCTTTTGAGCAATCTATTGTATGAAGTGCTATATAAATAAACGCGAGACCCTTGGCCAAATTTCAGAGCGCGTGAAAATATATCCACGTTGCTTTTGTTATGCTTTCTTTAAAAAATGCTTGCATGTTTTCTCATTGTTATGTGTTTATTTTGTTATTGAGAGGAAAGACCGTAGTACATATTTACATATTCATCTAACCGTCGCTCTCAGTGTGGGCGTCGTTGGGATGTTCGCTTACAATATTTCGCTGCTCATGTACTTCAAACTTCTTTTTACCCCTAAGCGAAAAACAAAAAAAACTTGGCCATGAGTAAAATTTGGGTTGCACTCCTACAGCTCCTGTCATACAGCTCATGTGCAATGAAGTACCAATAGGGCTGATGAGTTTTCCATAGTTGTACACACACTGGTTGTTCAAAATCCACTAAATCCACTAAATATTTGTCCCAAATCATTGTTAATGTACATAATGACTTCACCCTAGGTTGGAAGATTGTGTGCTGTGCATTTATGATTGAATAAAGTCTATGCTTTTGCCTGTTTGGTGATTATATTCACTGCACCTGAGAACACAAGTGTGTGACTTGTCCGGTGTGCGATACGATGAGTTGTCTTACATCTCAGAGTTTCTCGTCTGGCGTGTGCGACCAGCTTTGTCAATGCTGAATCATGGCTAGATGTCTTGGCTCCAATTTGTCATACAGGCATGAAGCACTGTAAACACGGTCTATCTCCTTGAGATCACATTGTACAAGCTTGTCATTGCATTATCCTAAAGGATTAAAAAAAAACCTACAGTGAATAGCGGGCTTTGAAGGAACATTTTTGCGTGACCAATCCCTATAAAGAATAGACAGTCGGATTACATAGATTAAATAGTCGATTGTAGATTGAAAAATCTCACGAGCACAAAATGGAAACAGTTGAAACGTGTCTAATCAATCAAGTGCTGACCGGTGAACATACTCAAACACACCTCAAACATTTGGAGCTGCTCTTTATGTCACTCACTCAATCACTGTCTTATTGCCCTTCAACAGTACTCACACTTTCTGTGATGATATTCTGAGAATGCTTTCTGGAATGTTCAATATTCTCGCTTGTCTGTCTGATCAAAGAACGATTGCAGTTAATTTCATCACTGTTAGCGACTTATAGGGCTTATAGTGGAAGGTAAAACAAACTGTATCTCATCTACCCCGAGCACATGCCTACATTCTCCAAAATGAGCCACAGGTTCATTACAGTCAGAGTGTGTAATGATGATGCAAGCGGGAAGCCACTGCTGGTGCCGAACAAAGACCTGTATTCCATGTGGTGAGACTATAGACAGACGGTGTTGCAACATAGTCTAATAATGAGAGGAGAGGAGAGGGAAATCAGGTGGTCTTGAATGATCTTCTGTGTTAACTATTAAATTAGCCATGCAAATCAGATGTGCTACGGTCTATGAAAACACACAAAGAAAGGGAGAGAGACAAAACGGAATGCTAAACATCCACACAAACACCAACACAGCTTAACCACGGCAACTGTGCTGTTCCTCTAGAGTAATACAAATAATCAGAACAAACTGTGTCCAAGCACATTTGTAGGCATGATGTCATTTAGTGGGTACGTGGAGATTTCCATTTCTCATTGTTTTGTTTTGCTTTTTCACATGTGACCTTCCCTTTTTCATGTAAATTATCTACTCTGGAGAATGTGTTGCATGATCTACAAACTAAACACTACCGAACTTAAAAGTGCAGTAAGCGATATCTGAAAAATGCTGTTGTGGCTCGGATCGAGTACCACAACACACTTTGTAGCCAATCAGCAGTAGGGGGCGGGTCCACTCATGACGGGGGAGGACGGACAGTGAGCAAGAGGGAGATTTGAAGAAAGACCATAGAAAAAGAGATGGCTGAGAGACATTTGAAAAGCAAAAAAGGTCAGAGGAGTACCGCTGGAAAAAGAAGGGTTATGATCAGACAAGAGCTTCAGGACACACGTTAATATTAGAAAAGCTTTCCAGCGCTGGAGAGAACTAAGCATGAAGGCTTGTAGAATATGTAGAAAACAAGCCGTCTTGTGCTTTTGTTCTAAAAACTGAGCAGTACCATGCTAAAAAAAAACAACAACAACCTAAGATTAGGTATAAAAAACCTAAGATTAGGTATACCAACCTAAGATGGTTACCTGGTTTCTGTTCAATATCACTCTAAAACCAGGCTGGAAGACCAGCAAACCAGCTTAGGTTAATTTCAGGTATTGTTTTTTTTTAAGGTATGCTAGTTTACATTGTAACTTCAATCTTTTTTAAGATTAAAAGAAGTTACTGATTTGCTACTGAGCTCTAAAGATGGTTCAAGTTCAATTGACCCCTTTTACATGGCGTCAAGTAAAACCAGCATAAGAACTGAATTTGAGAACTTTTAATTTGTAATATTTAAAATATTTTAGCCTAATTTACCCTCAATGAATAAGCAATAACTTGAGAAGGAGAACAACTCCACTCAGAGGTCTGGAATCAGTCATAAATTTCCCACATATATGCACAGAAACAGAAACTTGGCAGCGGTTGTTTCCAAATTGGTGTGTGGAGAGTAAGCAACTTTTAAAAGCATTTTATCTGCTGATGCAGCTAAAATGATGCTTCAAATGAATGATGTTCCTTTGGGGTCTCGAGCCATAACAGATGCCGAGTTCACAGGGGGCTTTACAGTAGTTGATTGTCAGAGATAAAGTAAGCAGTCTCTATCTTTATAGCCCTCACGTCCTTTGACGTTTTCTCCAGAGGCAGCATATGTTTCCTTGTTGCTAAGCTCTGCTTCTCTGATTCATTCTATAATTTGGGTTTATATAGACTTCCATCTTCTCATTCACTGCTGTGCCACTGATTTCACATTCATATCTTACAAAAATCAGGTGCTCGTAAGCTTTCTTCCATGTGTCAGAGAGAAGCAGGGGTTTCCAGAGAGTCACTTAAAGCTGGCAAAGCTCTGAGGTGAGTGTTCTTCAGTCTAGTACCTCTGACTGAGTTGTGGTGCAAAGTGTTGAGAGAGGAAAAGAAATTACTCAACCAAATATTCTGTATGTGCTCCTGTTTGTTTTTCTTCCCTAGGCAACAGTTATTTCCTGGTGAGGTCTTGCCTGATCACTGTGACGCAGTTTTTCTCTTTTCTCCTCACCTTAACTTGCTCTCCCTGTCCTTCTCGACAACTGACATTAAATCAGGAAGCCAGAGCGATAGTCGAAACACATGAGGGTTTCCCTTCACTGGCCAACGGCCCATGCATTTTTCCTCTCATTTTCTCAGTTCCCTTTCTTTACAATGTGTCAATACCAAAGAACTGCTCTGGAACTGACCAGGTTTCTCTGAATATGTCTAAAAAAAGCTTACATACAAGGGTAAACAATACTAAAGATGCTAGAAAAAGACACTATGAATGAATATAAGATGTTTATTATACATGAATTATGTGCACACTTTGATTGATTAGATATCTACTTATGAGAAGATGTACGTATATAACCCACAAACTAGGTGTGCATCTATAGTGGCTAAATGTTTGGTGCACTGTAAACCCTAATGCTCAAAGTAATTAATTGGTTTGAGTAGGGTAAACTTAAATTAAACAAATTAGTTCAACCAAATTGAGTTTTATGAGTATTCAGAACTTTCTTTTTGAGTTTACAAAACTGACACATTTTAAGTAATCTGGGTTGTTTCATTGTTTTAAGGTTCATGAACTTGTTTCTTTTAATTCAGAAAAACTTCAATTGAACTGAAACTTAAAACTTTCCATTTCCCAGCATGCTTTGACATGGCACTTGGAAGGGAAAGTAAATGCTGAAATGAAGTGTTGTATAGTTTTTTTGTGCAAGATGAATGTTAAGTGGGAGATTTAGGAGTGTTTAATGTTTTATGTGCTCATTTAGAAGAGTTTCTGTTATGTGGTGTTGGGAGGGGGGGGGGGGTTACCATGGTGACAAGTGGAGCATGAGCTTGGTTTGAGAACGGTTATATGTTAAATGTTCTATATTGCCGTACTCATTCAGCAATTGCCATGCTATGCTAATGCAATCAAAGCATTGTTACCAATGAGCAAGTTAGCGATTTAGCTTGTTAAAGCTAGCCAAGTTGCCACTTCTAAAAATATTTAAGTTGAGCCAACATGATCATTTTAAGTTAAATGCATGAATTAGCTTACTCAAATATTTCAAGTTAAGAGCAATAAAAGTGTATTAGTACAAAATAAAAATCTGCCAGTTCTGCTTACTTAATCTTTTTTTAGAGTTTTCTGGTTTTCTGGTTTACAGTGTGGAATAAGATACAACCAGACTTTATTCAGATGCTTTGATGCTGAGAAAATAATTCTAATAGCAATTTGTAGCTATTTTATATTTTCATTTCATACAATATGCTTACATACCCCTGACAGTAAGGTTTAGGGGTAGGCCTTTTCGTACAAATCTGATCATACAAATTCATCGCCACCTTTTAAAATAGTCGTTTTCTTATGAGATTGAGTTGGAAACACACAAAGTATTTTTATGATTAGTGGGCCATCCTGAGCATAAACACTCATGACAATGAGGAAAAAAAATGTTCATCAACCACAGCAAAACATCTGGCCTTGGACAGACCAACCTTTCTCTCTTCTTCTTCGTCTAAATCGGAATCATTTCAACACCCTGCTATCTCCATCTCTCCCTCCCATCCTTATCTGTCTCCTCGATCCACCATATGGCTCACTCTGCAAATCAGCACAATTTCATCCTTGTCTCCTCACGAAGGAGAAACGAGTCACTCAAGGTGATGCACTGAGAACGATTCTTAGTTAGCGCGGGAAAATGACAGAGCGATTGTTTGTGGTATGAGGGTGTGCTGAGTCTCGCTCTTTGAAGACTGCTTTTGAACTCACAAACAGCATCTCTCTACAAAGAAAAAAAAACCTCCGAGTTAAATTCCTTCGCACAAGCCCTGACTCAGTGATCTCATCCTAGAAACGTCGGTAAGATAAAAGTTGGATGTGTTGTTTTAAACTTTCACCCAACTTTGAGGTGAGATCCAAGTGTATTCACGAGCGCTGCTCGCATTACAGTGAACCGCTCTGTGCGTGCACGAGATCTGAAGACCAGCGCGCGCATTCCACTCCGGCTCTTTTATTCATCCGTCAACAGCAGCTTCAAAGCGCACTGACTCATTTGGCCACAGATCAGTTCAAATCGAGTGGAGCAGAAAGATCCGGTGCGGGAAATCTACAACTGTGATATTTGTTTGCAGTGAAACAACTAGCTTAACTCAGAAGAGCTCCGGATTTATAGCTATATTTATATGATATAAAATAATTATTATACAACACATTTTATTATATATTATTTTAATAAATTATATTTGATAATAATATATAGGCTAATAATTAGAAAAATGAGCTGGCTACAATCAATGACCCACTTTAAAAGATCGTAACCCTTAACCTGGGATAAAGAGGACAACGAGTTTATGTGGGCGGGACCCTCTAGAAAATATTATTTGAATGACTCTCATGTCAACAAACATCAAAAAAAAAAAAAAAAAAAATTGATATAGGGCACTTGTAATCCACAACTGCATTGGATGCATTTTAATTAATAATCATATGCAATTTTATTCTTTCTGACAATGAAGTCACATCTGCTTGTCAAATGTTAAAGAGAACGATCCTATACCGAGGAAACTCCCTGTTGAACTTAAAGGAAACTTGTGATACTGAGAATCTGGGACTGTCCAGCGGTGGTAAACATGCTGTATCTGTGGAAATACAATAATAGCTTTCGGAAATATGTTCGGGCAAATCCATGACAAAGCGCAGGCGAAGGGGAGCAGCGCGTAAATCAGAATCTTCATTGAACGTTCTCCTTTATAGTTTATTGATCGACAAGAAACTGAATTACATGGGATCTCAAGCGTGTTCTAAAACAGACAGACATATAGACACTCATATCACACGGTTATTCATATTAAGAACAGTTATATGTGCTGCCTTCTAGTCTTTCTTATTTCTTATACGAGCCCTCCGCCACCTTTATAATCCCATTACGTATTCTGCTATAGCTCGGCTTAATCCTGGACACACTGGCAGTCCTGTCCCGCATTTCATCCACCGTCTGCCTGTCTCTCTTATCTCTCAGCAATCCACATTAACTGTTAAACACTAGGCTTAAACGCAGCCGCAATTCCGACAGTGAAAACTCACATTATCGCTCATTTTGAGATGATTTACACAGCGTCTGCAGCCCCAGAGCAGCGCTCTCGTCCAAATCCCCAGTTTTCAGTCTTTTGTTAGCGAGCGCAGCCCCGCTGAGTGTCTGATAAATGCCATTTCATTCCAACAAGCAGACCACATGCTGCTTTAACAGTGTGGGGCTTTTACCTCTCTGACTCTACATTGCCTTCAGCCGTATGTATAAAAACAAAGGTTTTATCAATCGTCAAGTTGCCTTACATGCATCGATAAAGCAAGCCATGGTAATGGTATGCTACCCGTTTAAATGACTGCGCTGATAGGATCGCTAGTCTTTCTTAACCTGCTATTTTTCCGAATCAGGGTTTGTCATAGCAGTTACGGAAAACATAACTAACTAGCAGGCATATGTTACTAGTTCTAAAGTAATCAAATTGATCTATTCCTTAGCCAAGTAGCCTACTTATTCCAATAGTGACTAGAATCTATTCAATTAGTCACCATTAGCCTACTTCCCCTGCCTGCTACTAGTCACTAGCCTATCCCAGTCGTGACAATAACCATTCCATTGCTAGTAGTAACAAACTGCACACTGTTGCCTAAAAAGTAGTTTTATTAGTATATAGTAGCAGTAGTTATTATCAGTATATATATTAGTTTACTAGTAGCCTACCTCGTCTCCTGTCTAGCTCAATTGCTACCAGTAACATCTCTTTTGTTAAAATAGCTTTCCTATGTTACCTGTCATGACTAGTCAGAATGGCTACTTTATAATTCAACGAAAATACTAGCAAAATCAATATAGTAGCTAAATGGAACTTCCTCTGTCTGTGTGCGTAAATGCGTGAGACAGCGCCAGTTAATCTTTGATGCAGTCTTCAAGCTTGTCATCTAATCTCTGTCTGCCTTATCTAACACACACAAAACCCTGGGATTTGTCCACTTAAGTTCCCAAACTTCACTGTGGACCTCATGCATAACAGGAGTGTTGCAGTTTAAAAGGCACTACTGCGTAAAAAGCCAGTGTGGATGTGTACGAGGTGCGCGTACTGACAAATGACATACATAAGCGGGGTTTAGTTTAGTTGTAAACACCAAATGACCGTAACATTAGAGCGAACCACCATTCAAAGCAATCCAATAATATGAAACTCATAAACTCACTAATGGGTCCATGCGAGGTGAGTCTAGCCGCTGGGAGACCAGAAGCATCTTGGAGTGCGGGTAAACCACGTAGCCACTGTTAAATCCACTTTGTTTCAGTATGTGTAAACTGTCTTACAAAGAAAAGCCTGATTGTGAATCTACTAAAATATGGATAATATAAGTCTGGAAACTGTGCTATCGCCCAGTTGTGTGCGCGTTAAGCAACTAGGAATGAGGATTGTGTCCAAATGAAAGCTAATCTGACATTCCGTTCAAGCGCCAGTCATGTTGATTCTCTTGAACAGGGACTAATAACACAAACGTCTGTATCAGCTCTCGCTCTACACGGCCACTTACGATCAGAGAGCTCTGTATCTTCCTGACTGGTGGGCGGAGTCAGCCCGTCCATAGGACGCTCCTCTGCGCGATGTCAGAGAGGAGGAGGAGACGCAGATGTTCCACTTGCCGTCTGCACTTAAAGGGACATTACGTCCATCCACAGCGATTCTGACTGGCGACTCTGAGCACTAGTTCACACGCGTATGGGCTTTTCACAATAGTGCCTGGGGATTTTGATTCATCCCTGTGACTCGAATCTTTTAAATCCACTCACCAAAAAAAAATAAAAAAAAATCGTTCTCTAGGTTGTAGAGAGGTTGTGGTTTTTAACAATTCAATCGAATCGTAAAATAAATAGCCTAGATCAGGGGTACCCAATCCTTTTCCTGGAGATTTAGACTTAGGTAAAAAGTAATCTAAAAGTAATTTAAAAAGTAGTCCGATTATTTTACCGTAGTTTCTAAATACATTTTTTGTCATGTACCTAATTTGAAGATCAGCACTCTCAGGAATTATTTTTTACACAAAATGCTCATCATTTTGTGTGAACCAGCTATTTTGTAAACACAACTTTGTTTCTCAACTGACTTAAAAAGATAAAAATCCAATAATTTCCCTCTGATTTTAAGGAAAGGATATCTACATCCTTATGAACCACATATCTGACAACAGCTGAGAGCTGATCTCTTAAGAAAGGTCAAAAAGTACATGAAAAATGACTCGTTGCACCAGGTCTTAGATAGCTGAACATATTTACATATAACCTACAAAACAGTCTCATATCAGTGCTGGCACAAACACAGAAAGAGAGAAAGAGCACTCTAATCCTCTACTTGCACCTGGAGTCAGGAGAGTTTAGGTTACAGAGCGCTAACACCCACACACACACACACACACACACACACACACACACACACACACACACACACACACACAGAGAGAGGCACCCCCCTTCCCAAGCTCTTTGACACACAATGCAGACACATATAGAGGAGCCCCCCACCCTGCTCATTCAAATACAAGCCTACAATACAAAGTTAATCACTTTTCATGTTTTGACAAGCATTGGGAAGATATGGCCCCTAGAGCGTGAGGTTTCGATATCATTTCAAAACAGTTTCAGTTGTATATGCTCGTCTTTATCGCAAAGATTCTTTCTCTGTTTGTACTTCAGATATAATGCCACAACTCTCATGGCAGTGCATATGGTTACACACACAAACATACACAAAAAGCGCAATCCCACAGTGATAGCAATCTCAAGCATTCAGACACTCCCTGCAACTCCTTCATACGCATCAGGTTACAAATGTGCTAAACCTCTTCTTCACCCTCCAGCCCACCCCCTTTTCTTTTCCTGTGTCCAACTGCATTGTTGAGCGTTCCAACTCATACATACTAAGGCTATCACAATGTCGTACACAGCCAGAGGGAGAGAGAGAGAGGGTGCTGCTCAACAAGAATAGTCTAAACAAGAACGCTCCTTCCATCGACTTTGTGTTTATGCAGTGAAGTCACTCATTCCAGTTAGGCTGACATGAAGGTTAAGGCCTCGCTGCAGCGTTAGGGAGTTCTCCAGCTTTTTTCCTCCTTTAATTCCTTTGTCTTTCCTCTACAGCCGTATACACACGTGCCGTATATGTGGAATGGGTGTACAGTGCACACGCATAAGGCTCACTCTCTCTTTCTTCCTTCCTTTCTCATTCATCATCTGGACAGCTGATACAGGCAAAATGCTGGTTACATTTTCTCCGTTCAATGCCTTGCAAATTCAATTAAGCTGATGATTGCTGAGTAGAGTCTTAGAGGACCGAAGTAACACTTTAGCGCAGTCACACACTTTGCACATGGATGCAGACAAGCACCGCGGCGCCAGCACAATGCACCAAAAAGAATCATGGTATTACCATGGTTTTTAGGACATAGTACTATGCTAATTTTGTTTTAAATTTGTCTATACTCTTTAATGTTCCTTAGAGCATCATACCATGATAAGCGCCATTATATAAAAATGTAAAATTAAAAAATGTATTTCATAAAAAGATAACAACAATAAATTGTGAAATATTATTACAATTTAAAATAACCTTTTTCTATTTTAATATTGTGATGGCAAAGCTGAATTTGCAGCAGCCAATGTTGAAAACAGTTGTGCAGCTTAATATTTTTCTGAAAACTGTGATACTTTTTTTTTTTCAGGATTTTTTTGGTGAACAGCATTTATTTGAACATATAAAACGTGTAACATTATCAATGTCTTTAAAGTTTTGATCAAATGACATTTAAAATGAAATAAAAAACCCTACTGACACAATTTTTTTAATTTTTGATAAATAATTGTTGTAAATAATAGTCTTAGTAAAACGTAACAGGCAGAAAGGTATGTGTGAAGGTGGGTTAGGTTTAGAGGTAGGAGCTAATTATATAAAATATCATTAGCTCAGTATAAAAACAAATGTATGCGTGTGTATATGTGTATATCTTTATATGTGTCATGGGATAAATGGTTATTGCTTGGCCAAAGTCAGCGCTTCCATTTTCCCTTGTTATATCAGGAAAAGAATAGCAAGTAAATTCCACTAATTATCATGGTGTAGCAACAAGAAAAAGAAACGAGGATGAGAGACAGAGAGTGTGTAAGAGAGAGAGAGAGAGAGAGAGAGAATTTTTAGGGGAAAAAAATTAATCATGAATTTCTTCCGTATTAGTTTGGCAGGAACTTTCGGGAACATTGTGTTAATGATTAATATGAAGTCCATGCCTGGCAGCCCCCCCCCCCCCCCCCTTTCTATCTCTATAAAAGCACACACATACACACACACACCACATAAAATAACTGACTCCTCACCATCTCTCTCTCCCTCTCTCTCTCTCTCTCCCTTCTTCCCCCTCTTTCCTTTTCCCATAGGCCCAGAGATGGCCAAAATCAGCATAGCCAGTTGTCAAGGTAACCTCAATACAATCTATTTACCCACCTCTCCTCTCACTCGCCAAGGTCAGCTCTCTCTCTCTCTCTCTCTCTCTCTCTCTCTCTCTCTCTCTCTCTCTCTCTCTCTCTCGGTTTTGTTCTTTGAACAGCAGGGTAGAACACCCCCTAAAACCATCATTAGCACAAAACCAAAAGAACTGACAAAAGAACAAGAACTGAACTTTCCAAGCCACCAGTCTTCCACTGCATTCAACTCCACTCCTAGGCCTCCCATTATTGAATTGTAATTTCCATCTACCGCAAACACACACACACACACACAGAGCGTAGAACTTTTCTCTTAAGCCAAAGAGAGATTAGTGATTCTAAAGACCCCCTGCTATGAGGCAACTCTTAAACTGAAATAAACGTACGAGGGTATGCAGATCTTTTCTTTATTTATTCCGTTTCTCATTTTCATGTTCAACTTTATTGCGATGTGTATTAATATAAGCATGCTTTATGTTACTAATCCACTGAAGCACACCCAGCATTTCAGTATGTTTTCCACCATCTGAAGGAAATAAATGATGCACCATTTCTTTACCTCTGCTAAAACATTAAATGTTATCAAAACCCAAGACAACAAAGACATCTGTCCTACACTGACCAAACCAGATGGATAAATTCCAATTTATGTTATCAACAACCCTACTGGAGGTCATTACTTTCATATAAAGCTAGAAAACAGTACCTACATCAGTATTAAAAGGACATTTTTTTATTGGTTTGATAACAGTTGACACATTATCTTTTTTCTGAATCTGAGCACAGTTGCACCAAATATGTCAGTCGCAGAATAGTTTATAATCGAAGAGCTCAAAATGTGTTGTTACTGCGTTTTGCCATTGTAAACTGTAGGTGTAGAAGTTTTTCCTGACGGTTCTTCCAAGGGCTTCATGGTACATTTTTTTTTCTTTGATGAACAGAAAGTTCAAACAAACAGCATTTATTTTGAATAGAAATGTAACCATGTAAAAGTCTCTACTGTCATTTTTGATAAATTGAATGCATCCATGCTGAATAAAAGTATTAATATATACTGTATATATAAATCTTGCTGACCCGATCTTTGGGATAGTATGTATCTGTGGAAGAAGGGCATTGTATCAGATTCACAAGTTCAGGTCCTGGTCTACATAATGTTATTTGTGTTGTCATGGTTTCTGTTCTTTGTTTGCACCTGTTCTTTGTTCTGTTTGACAAGTCACCTGTAATACAGGTTGCTTAATCTCTTGGCTGCTTGCGAAGTCTGCAGTCTTTAGCGACACATGTTCAGCTCTTTATCAGGCTCCTCTATATTGTTGCATGTGGTGATTCAAAGTGCTTTAAAGGTAGGCCTACTCTAAGCATTATTTTTATATACACTATATTGCCAAACGTTTGGGACATCTGCCTTTACATGCACATGAACTTTAATGACATCTCATTCTTAATCCGTAGGGTTTAATATAGAGTTGGCCCACCCTTTGCAAAACTTTCCCCACCCTTTTTCAACTCTTCTGGGAAGGCTTTCCCCAAGGTATAGGAGTGTGTTTATGGGAATTTTTGACCATTCTTCTAAAAATGCATTTGTAAGGTCAGGAACTGAAGTTGGACAAGAAGGCCTGGCCTGCAGTCTCCGCTCTGATTTATCCCAAATGTGTTTTATCAGGTTGAGGTCAGCGGGCCAGTCAAGTTACACCTAGCTCATTCATGTCTTTACGGACCTTGCTTTGTGCACTGGTGTGCAGTCATGTTGGAACAGGAAGGGGCCATCCCTAAACTGTTCCCACAAAGTTGGGAGCATGAAATTGTCCAAAATGTCTTGGTATGCTGAAGCTTTAAGAGTTTCTTTCACTGGAACTAAGGAGCCAAGCCCAACCCCCCCAAGAAACGTTAAACAGTGCAGTCAGGCAACCATACCCTTCAGTACTGTTCTCCTGACAACCACCAAACCCAGACTCGTCCATCAGGTTGCCAGACAGAGATGCGTGATTCGTCACTCCAGAGAACACGTCTCCACTGCTCTAGAGTCCAGTGGCAGCGTGCTTTACACCACTGCATCCAACGCTTTGCATTACACTTGGTGATGTAAGGCTTGGATGCAGCTGCGCAGCCATGGAAACCCATTCCATGAAGCTCTCTATGCACTGTTCTTGAGCTAATCTGAAGGCCACACAAAGTTTGGAGGTCTGTAGCTATTGACTCTACAAAGTTGGTGACTTCTGCACACTGTGCGCCTCAGCATGCGCTGACCCCGCTCTGTGATTTTACGTGGCCTACCACTTTGTGATTGAGTTGCTGTTGTTCCCAATTGCTTCTACCAATTGACCTTGGAATATTTAGTAGTAAGGAAATGAACTTATTGCACAGGTGGCAACCTATCACGGTACCACGCTTGAATTCACTGAGCTCCTGAGAGCGACCCATTCTTTCACAAATGTTTGTAGAAGCGTATAATTTGTTACACCTTTGGCCATGGAGGTGATTGGAACACCTGCATTCAATTAGGGGTGTCCCAATACCAATAATTTTGTGTAAAATATAGTGTATATCACATAAGAGGCAAAGTCAACAAAGCATTTTTGATAACAAAAAGGCTGCATATATAGTACTTGCAGTATAGAAATAGACAGTAAAGAAAATAAATAAGTTGAAGTAAGTGAAATGAATTACACTACCTGACAGATATGACAAATAAATGTCCTGAGAAATCACACCTGCTTCTGTAACAGCAAAAAAAAAAGAATAAAGGGGGCGCTATAGAGTACTAAATCTCCTGATCAAAAAACATGCAATACCATAATCATATGCATATATAAAATAACGCAATCGGCCACATTAAACAGCATATATGCTAAATCAAAAATGCCTAATGTCACTGAATGAAATGTTGACCCAAGATGAACTATAGGACTGAGCAAGCATTAGGGGTGTTGAAGGACTACTCCATCTATGTTTTGATCATCGTTCTGAATCTGATCCAGATATTGGCTGCATTCGAAATCGCATACTTCCCTACTATATAGTAGGCTAAAAACAGTATGTGACAAAAGAAGTATGTCCGAATTTACAGTCCACATAAAAGAGTAGGTAAAAAGTACTCAGATGACCTACTACTTCTGGCGAGATTCTTAAGTGTGCATATGATGGACACTTTACTATCCCATGAGGCCACGGGAGAGGATTTATGAATGGCAGTGAAGCCATGCAACTGATGCTGGTAGGTCACATGATAATGACAACATTCATACTACACACATTCATACTATATAGAACATACGTTTTTAGTGACCATAAAGTATTTACTTATTCAAATTAAGTACCTACTCAAGAGAATATTCGATTTCGGACGCAGCCGTAGTCTTTGACAAAATGTGATTTTTTATAAAAATTACCCACATTCTATTCAGAAGTTCACACTTACATATAATTTATAGAGAGTACATTTAAAGGCGTATTTGGCATGCTGTCCAGGGGGAGGGCTTCGAGCTCGAACCCAGAGTACCCCCCTGTGTATATAAGAACTAAAAGTGGTTAGAACTAAAAGTGTGGGGAAGGGGTGGTGGAAGGATGCTGAAAAACTGTCAACAAACGGAGGCAAGACTGCTGCGTATATAAAGGTGCTGGTCATATAATTAGAATTTCATCAAAAAGTTGATTTATTTCACTAATTCCATTCAAAAAGTGAAACTTGTATATTATATTCATTCATTACACACAGACTGATATATTTCAAATGTTTATTTCTTTTCATTTTGATGATTATAACTGACAACTAAGGAAAATCCCAAATTCAGTATCTCAGAAAATTAGAATATTGTGAAAAGGTTCAATATTGAAGACACCTGGTGCCACACTCTAATCAGCTAATTAACTCAAAACACCTGCAAAGGCCTTTAAATGGTCTCTCAGTCTAGTTCTGCAGGCTACACAGTCATGGGGAAGACTGCTGACTTGACAGTTGTCCAGAAGACGACCACTGACACCTTGCACAAGGAGGGCAAGACACAAAAGGTCATTGCAAAAGAGGCTGACTGTTCACAGAGCTCTGTGTCCCAGCACATTAATAGAGAGGCGAAGGGAAGGAAAAGATGTGGTAGAAAAAAGTGTACAAGCAATAGGGATAACCGCACCCTGGAGAGGATTGTGAAACAAAACCCATTCAAAAATGTGGGGGAGATTCACAAAGAGTGGACTGCAGCTGGAGTCAGTGCTTTAAGAACCACTACGCACAGACATATGCAAGACATGGGTTTCAGCTGTCGCATTCCTTGTGTCAAGCCACTCTTGTACAACAGACAGCGTCAGAAGCGTCTCGCCTGGGCTAAAGACAAAAAGGACTGGACTGCTGCTGAGTGGTCCAAAGTTATGTTCTCTGATGAAAGTAAATTTTGCATTTCCTTTGGAAATCAGGGTCCCAGAGTCTGGAGGAAGAGAGGAGAGGCACACAATCCACCTTGCTTGAGGTCCAGTGTAAAGTTTCCACAGTCAGTGATGGTTTGGGGTGCCATGTCATCTGCTGGTGTTGGTCCACTGTGTTTTCTGAGGTCCAAGGTCAACGCAGCCGTATACCAGGAAGTTTTGGAGCACTTCATGCTTCCTGCTGCTGACCAACTTTATGGAGATGCAGATTTCATTTTCCAACAGGACTTGGCACCTGCACACAGTGCCAAAGCAACCAGTACCTGGTTTAAGGACCATGGTATCCATGTTCTTAATTGGCCAGCAAACTCGCCTGACCTTAACCCCATAGAAAATCGATGGGGTATTGTGAAGAGGAAGATGCGATATGCCAGACACAACAATGCAGAAGAGCTGAAGGCCACTATCAGAGCAACCTGGGCTCTCATAACACCTGAGCAGTGCCACAGACTGATCGACTCCATGCCACGCCGCATTGCTGCAGTAATTCAGGCAAAAGGAGCCCCAACTAAGTACATGCTCATACTTTTCATGGTCATACTTTTCAGTTGGCCAAGATTTCTAAAAATCCTTTCTTTGTATTGGTCTTAAGTAATATTCTAATTTTCTGAGATACTGAATTTGGGATTTTCCTTAGTTGTCAGTTATAATCATCAAAATTAAAAGAAATAAACATTTGAAATATATCAGTCTGTGTGTAATGAATGAATATAATATACAAGTTTCACTTTTTGAAAGAACTTCTTGATGATATTCTAATTATATGACCAGCACCTGTACACCTCTTATTGTTGATTAGCTAGAGTAAAACAGGTTTTTTTTTTTTTGTTTAAACGCAGAGGGTCTGTTCTTTCTTTTCTTGCATGTTCAGATATTTACAAAATATTCTGTGAAAAATCCATGAAATTTTTGTAAAAATGTTCAAACTGCAAAATGAGATTTTGTAGGTCAAATCTCAAAATGTCATGTTGACTTGTTGCATTAAAGATGTTCAGATGTCTCAATTAAATTATGTGAACTCAATGTCTTTTAACAGTGGCAACACTAGTTGAACCAAGATTTTAAATGCAACAATCAACATTATTAAGTTTTGGCCTCAAATCTTTTTACAGTGCACCTGTAATAATAGCACCTCCATGCAGATAAAACATGATGGGTTTTAACTATATTTTAATTGTTAGGCTTCAGATAACACTTAATTGGTGCAATATTGTTGAGAATATACTTACTTTTAGATTTTTAGCAAATGCTTATATCCAAAATGAATTACAAAAGAGAACAATATGAGCAGAAGCAAGCACAGTCAGCAGGAAGCACACATAGTGCAACAATATTACATTTCAATTGAGCCCTAACACAGCACTTCTATAATGTTTTTATAATATACATACATAATGTTTTTGTGCACAAAGTTTCATCTACAATAAGTGCCATATGTTGGGGACTGGGGTTGCTTGGTGTGATTCTGAAGTGTAAGTGTGTGCAGTGTTTTATGAGCTTACTAGAGGAAGCTCCCAGTGTTAGCAATAGGTCAGTAAATCCTTTGTGCCCTGCTGGCAAAGCTGGCACTGTCACACTACAAAACTCACTGCCAACAACTGAGTAATTAGAGAGAGAGAGAGAGCAGGAGCGAGAAAGAGAGGGAAGGCACTGTATGGTAGACATGTAACTAAATCTGTTGATCTGCCTCACCTTGTTTGCTTTTGCGCTCATTAGCCTATGTGAGTCAGTTTAGGGTGTGTCAGAAAATCACAGCATGAACTTTGCTCATGTATATGCAAACATATACATCAGTTAATAAGTCGGAATGAAAATGTAGGGTTTCGCAATGTACTTCTGTAATGTGACATTTCTGAGTGAAACATGATATTTAATAAGAAAAAAGATATAGGGCAGATATTATTTATCTGTCAGCAATTGATTAGATCGGGCATACCAGAATGGAATGGGATTTTTAACAGACATAACATTTGTTGGCTACACTGGTTGTGTTTGATCCAGTAATTCATTAGGAAAACTGGTTGGACTGATTTTTTTCTTCTTTTTCTCTGATTCACTGAAAAAAGAACCAACTCTTTAGATTAATTTATTGGGGAACTGGACTACAATGGTTGCACTATATATTTTCAATTCACTAAAAAGAACCGGCTCATGATACGAGTCATTAATTTGGGAATCAGACTAGACTGGTTGCACTGTAAATTCAGTATTAACGATGAGGGCCTCAGAATAAGGGGTCATTCACATAGAATACATTATTGCAGAATGGAAGTGGAATGAAAAAAAAAGTTGTGCAAAGGTCAAAGACGTTTGTCTAGTGCATGTTTATGAAAAACAATAGAAAAGCAGCGCAATGTAATGCAAAATGCATACGAATGAACCCTAAGTAGTGCGGAAAACTGTCAGAGTGTTTTAGTATGGTCTTCCATTTGGCCCTGCAGAAGAATACATGGGCAAAACCTGTTAATGGTTAACGAAATGTCATTTTTATAAATGACGTTCTGAATAATATAACTTTTTTTTTTATTTGGAATAACGATAAATTGTTTACAATTACAAACATATGGAGCCCCTAAAACGGGGGTGTCCAAGCCTGTTTTTTCTAGTTTCTAGTATGCCTAGTAGAGGGGTGTCCAAACTTGGTCCTAGAGGGCCACTGTCCTGCAGAGTTTTGCTCCAGCCCTATTTAAACACACTTTCTGCTAATCAAGGTCTTACTAGGCATAGTAGAAACTTCCAGGTAGGCATGTTGAGGCAAGTTGGAGCTAAACTCTACAGGACAGTGGCTCTCCAGGGCTGCATCCAAAATTGCATACTTCCCTCCTATACTGAAGGCAAAAAACAGTATGTCATAAAAGAGTAGGCAAAAAGTACCCAGATGACCTAATTCTTCCGGCGAGATTCTGAAGTGTGCATACGATCATTATGATGGACACTTTACTATCCCGTGAGGGCACGGGAGAGGATTTTTGAATGGCAGTGAAGCGATGTAAGTGACACTGGTAGGTCACGTGATAATGACAACATGGCGAATGTAGTATGTTCATACTACACACATTCATACTATACAGAACATACTTTTTTAGCAAGAGAGTATGCGATTTCGGACGCAGCCCAGGACTGAGGTTGGACCCCCCAGGCCTAGTAAGATCTTGATTAGCTGGTTCAGGTGTGTTTAATTTGGGTTGGAGCTAAACTCTGCAGGACAGTGGACCTCCAGGAGCAGAATTGGTAATTGTTTTAAAGGTGCGGTATGTAGGATTGACAGCTAGTGGTTGAAATAGGTACTGCAGTCCAAATTCAAAATATTGGAGAAAGTTTCCCCCCGCCCCCTCCTCCTCAGACTCGACGCTCACGAGGGTTGCCTGGTTGAGGACACACAACAGAAGCGAGCACAATTGACAATGAAAGCCGAAGAGACTTACACACTGTACATTGATGAGTTGATTTATCCGCGTTTTAATGTGTTGTGTGGGGGCTTAACCATGGACCCCTTGGTCATCCCTGTGCCCCCGATCCGGACCAAGGGAGACGGACTTGATAATAGCGTGTAAGTGGGAAAGCGGGAAAGTGATGTCGATGCATACCCTCTATGCAGTTATGCACAAACCAAAACAAAAACAGACATTCCAACACGGAATGCATATTTCAAAGCAAAATAACTGGCTGTAGCATTGGTTTTCTGAGAAACAAGTAGGTGAATTTAGCATGTTTCCTAAATATCTGCAAGCATATTATGGTATTTTTATGCTATAGTAAAGTGAAAAACTTACATACAGCACCTTTAATGTTTAAGCAAAACTTTGTTCTCCCAAAAAACTGCATTCTGGTGCAAATTATTTTTTTGTGCAAAAAAAAATGCTTTTGCATTTGTTTGCAAAGATTTGTAATGGAAATAATATGAGGTGGCATATATTCCAATGCTTTTGCGAGCAAATGCAAAGTTATGAAAACATTATTTTGCAAACATTATGGGAATGTAACTTTTGAATGAACATTAGCATAACATTCTTAAAACATATTTTTGTTAACTGGGTAATTTTCTATGGAGGGGACATAGTGATGGAAAAAATATGAAATTGGAGGAAAATATGTATTTCAATGCTTCTATTATGTTCTATCAACGTTTGTTCACAACTTTGCTAGAACATTAGTCAAAGTTCTGAGAACGTTCCCTGTTAGCTGGGTAGCGCCAATTTTTAAGTTGGAAGCTTGTGTAAAAAAGCCAATAAATGGACAAGCTGTTTTTTCTATTGTATTCATCCTTGAGAGCTACTTTTCACTAGTAGCTCTTAATTGTTGCTCGGATAGACAAGACAACTGCAGCGAGAAGACCCAAGGGAAGAAATCAGTGTCTGCTAGTGTGTGAGAGAGCAGAGAGAAGTAAGTGTGTGAAGGAGACAAGAAAAGGGACACTTAGGTCTCTCTTTCTGCCTTCATTCTCCCTGTATCAGCAGAAAAAAAGAGAAAAAAATGCTGGCCTCTGTTGACACAGCCCTGACCTTCCCCTCATTCTGCTCCCCCAAGTGTGAAATTGAATGCCTGCCAGAAAGAATGAGGGAAGACGGAATAGAGAGAGTGAGACAGAAAGAGAGAGGCAGAGTGGGGGAAACAGAGAAAAGGAATGGGAAAAAAGGATCTGTACAAAGCTAAGAGAGAAATCCAATATCACATGAATCAAACAGTGCAGATTGTTGCTGTGCTTTTCCATTTATGGATAGTCCTCCATATGACAACCACACCAAGGATTTTTCCTTCACACATGCTGCTCTGTCAAAAGAATAGAATTAAAACCTAGCCTTGGGTTAGTGTCACAAAGATATTGGCTGTTTAGAGACATGGTCAATGCGTTGTTTGTTTGACTTAGAACTATATTCAGTGTTATTAAGAGGAAACTGTTGGATTTATTGAGCTGTGCATAAAACCAAAACAATGTTAAATATACACAATGTGAACATTACACACACTTCCTTCCTAAAAAACAAAGTTGCACATGCATTTCTCCAAGAAAAATATCTATAACAAACATTTCACACCTTTGTCTCAGTCCTTAAATGTCACGCTTTACTTAGGAAAAACTGAGGGATGGGAGAGAAGTGTAGTGGAGTCAGGACAGGAGGTGGTATGTACTGTCTGTGATGTCATGGGGGGTTTGTTGCCCATAGCCACCAGCCTCCTGCTGACTCCAGACATTTCTGTCATTCCTACGAGACCAGCTTCCATTGTGCTGCGGGGGACCTTCCATTCATTCAGCCCAGGAAAAGGGAAGGAAAAGAACAGGGAACAGGGAGGGAGGGAAGAGCAAAGAAGCGGGTGGGGGTGTGATTGGGATGTTCTGACATTCTGTAGTCGTACAAGCCAAAGGTATTACATGCGAGTTGATGAGTTTGCGTTTATGAGGAATTCAAGAACTGCTGATATCTACAGTTAGTTACTTTCTTATATAGCCTAGCTTACTCAAATAATGATACAAATTCACTTTTTAGTGACTAAATCATATCAACTAAATGCTATTGCTATTATTATTTTATTCCTGAAGTGTCTGTATGTTATCTGACGTTCTCTGAATTAGGACAAAAGTCCTTTGTACATTGATTTTTCTTTTATTTAATCACAACTCAGGTTTCACGATTTAGATGAGTAAGAGTTTTCCCCAGTACTAGCACACCATCTAGTGGCATGTTTGTGAATATGATTTCAAGGAGATGAAGGTGAGTATTTAAAATCAAACAGCTCAAGTTCGGTCGACAGCAAATCATTTTGGCGAAAATATAGTAGAATAATACACTTACACTTGGATAAAGAGTGATCGTTAATGGAGAGTTTAAAAGCTGAATTTTTAATAAACGTGCAAAAATTATTTCATAAATTATTTAATTATTTAAATGTGTTTGTGAAGTTGTCTAAATTATCCTTCTTCAGCGGAACTACTTTTCAAGGTGAATAAACTTGGCTTTTTTCTGTTTCTACAATAGACGACAGCGTTTTACATATGAGTAAGTCACGTGACGTCCCTTTATTGTACCCCTGCGTGGTAATCATTTGAATAAATAGTATTTTACACATGCTTGTGTTTACCAGCTTTATGGCCATAGCATAAGATTTAAGATTTTATATCACTTTGCAAAATATGTTACTGTAAATGACGCATGCGTGTTATGCTAACCCAAAGCCTAGCGCGACCTCCTCACCGCTGTCAAGATGCGTTTTGATTTGACAAGTTCTTCTGTTGAAACATGACTAAGATAATATCGCCTAAACCAGTTACAAACAACAGTGAAGAGTACTTGGCTGAACCTCACAATTACCTAGCCAGGTATGATATGAATATTCATGTTCAGTGGTTGTTGTTGGTAATATAAAAGTGTCAAAACAACAAAAACGCTTCTAAATATGCGGATTGCGTCTCTTGTTTTAAACTGCGCACAAATATAAAGACAAATGCCCTATCAACACGATATTTCGCAATATAGAATTTTATGAACCAGCACAAAATTAATGAACTACTCAACCATGTGACGTATCCTGATATTTGATGCTGTTCCATAGAATTTGGATTTAAATGTGGTCGTCCTTCTGTAAATTTCATTACGTTATGCAAATGTTAGTTCTCAATGACCGGTAACTTTCGTTATTAAAGTAAATAACTCAAGTTACCTAGAAAACTAGTTTGCAGAGATGCCTCTGAAATACGCAATAGAAGGTGAAAGGGGATATGTCCCTTATTTTTCCTCAGTTGAAGGTGGCTTACCTAATTTAGGGAGCTGGAGGGTGCACCAGTTCTAGCCTTATGTGATATCTGAAATGAACAAACTTCATAGAAAGACTTTTTGTGTGTGTAAGCCTATATTTTAATCTTCAATATACAGCCACTTTTTGTAGTGTTGTAGTTATTTTATTTTTGTGTTAAAAGCATAACCTACATTTTCTTTACATGGAATTACCTCATTTCATATTCTACATTAACATTTAGGCTATTCATTTATCAGACTTTTTTTTGTCTCACAAAGGAGAATAACAAGAAGAAGCAATTAATCAAGGCAAGAAAACAATACAAGTCTACTGGTACCATACCAAATATCCAATAAATACTACAATAATAATACAATATTTAACAGTAAAACTTTAAAGGGATAGTTCACCCAAAAATGAAAATTCTGTCATCATTTAGTCACGCTCAAGTTGTTCCAAACCTGTATAAATGTCTTTGTTCAGCTGAACACAAAGGAAGATATCTGGAAGAATGTTTGTAACCAAGCAGATCTCGGCAGCCGATTTAAGTAGCCTTTAAGTGTGTTTTTATCTAACAACCCTAAGTTTTATGGTAATTATAATAAACAGTAATAAAGTATACTAAGTCTAATTCCTCAAATTTGAATTCAAAATTGTTTGTCCACTAAACAATGGCCTTTATATGTATTACTTATTCTCTACAGGAACATAGAATGCATAGACTTATTAACAGTAGGGATAACCAGAGCCTTTGAGTTCACATCACCTCTTCTGTTACAAGGGCTGAAAAATGGATAGATTTTCTCAATACAAAACTGACCGGTAAAGGAGTAGATAAGAGCCTTGGTCTCCACATTGTGGAAGGAGACCAGACCCTCCTCATAATCCACAAACAACCCCACCTTCTGGGGCTTGTCTTTCAGGGAAAGGGAAACAGGACTGGATTCATTAGCCATATATTCATCCCCATTTCTTAGCCATATACCACAAAATCCATGTTCTGGACAGACTCTTATTTTCCCCTTTCTCCTAATGGACTCTCGGGGCCATACCTAAATCCCATTCAGTCTTATCACCGACTTGGACCTCAAAGTAAAATCTCCCACAGGAAAACCCATCCTTTCCCAGGACACAGGCAGAGGAGTCAAATCTCTCAGGGTTATTGGGAACATCTGTCCAGGTTCCACCATGACTCACTTGTTTTCCATCTTTAGACAGGATGAGTTTAGGGTAAGCTGTGTTAGGATCCAAAATCACATCCACTGCAAGAGAAAGACAGGTAAAGTGATGAATGCATTACAAGCAGCCCTGAAGTTCAAGTTTTTAATAATCCTATTTACAGTATCTTACCTGCATAAAGTTTCTGTATTGAGCTCAGATCTGGCAATGGAGATGGACCCATCACTTGTTTATTAATCATTCCCACTCTCTTCGTTGAGAGAGTGCAAGTACCGCAGTCTGTTTTACCCAGGGTAAAGTACATTTTGCCCTCTGTCTGAACATTGCTTGTTTTAATTTTTGAAATCTCTGTCAGGGTGCCCTGCTGTGTTCTCAAAGTAACAGTCGCATTCTTTTACTCAATTGCTGAAGAACTTTTAGGTACCCATAATGGAAGTGAGGGAACAGAATCTGTGTTAGTACTGCCAAATACAAATATCCTGTTGGCTGAAGGTTGTGGTGTTGGTAGAACGAGTTTGAATCCTTGAATGACAGAAGGTTGAGCTGTGAAAGTAAATGTGAAAACCACTGGAATGTTTAAATATTAAACAGGCAATGCAAGAGTGGATGGTTTTATATCATAGCTGAAGCGAAGCAAAAATAAAACGAAGATGATGACGAACGAACAAAAAGTAACACAGTACACAAGACTATACAAGACTATACTAATATTAACGCGGGTCCTAAAGCTCTTGCCTTGCGCGGGTCCTATAGCTCTTGCTCTTTTGTAATGTCTCTCAACCATCTCTCTTTCTACAGTCTTCAAATCCAGGGGTTTTCCTGGGTCAAAAATGGTCTTCGGTGGTAGCTGACAGACATGGTCATCCACACACACACACACACACACACAGTAAAAAGTACCTACCCACACGATCTGCAAGCCTAATACTGACAATAAATTTAAAATAAATGCAAAGAAACAGTGATTTTTGCTTATCATATTTTGATATCTCTTGATGTTTTTCATTTGTTCTTTTTTTTTTTACCGTTTACAGATAATTGTTTTGGTATATAATCATATCAATATTAAAAAGTAGCATTAAAAAGTTTACCAAATAGTCAAATTTTCTGCTATATACAAATTAATAAAATTAGCAGCTAGCTAACAACAGCTTGTTTTGTTCTGGTTTCACCTCACTTCAGTATAAACTAAATGATTTTATAGGTAATTTACTACACATTGTCAATATAAATAACCTGAAAATACTGCCGATTATTAAGACAATTTTTTTTCTTTAACACCTCTTGCTGAATGGGGTAAGCACACTTGCATTCTCATTTCAGAGGTGTTCTGAGTAAATGATTATACACTGATTCGTGAGTTTCATTGTTGGACAGATCAGTTGTTTTGACCAGTCATTAAAATTATTGTTCAAAAGATTAATTTGGTCGTGAATCGGACATTAGCGGACCCGTTGTGTGTGAATCCCGGTTGTTAGGACATTGCAAAAGATTTGTCAACACACTTGAAAACACTTCATAACTGGTTAGGATTTTTTGCCAGAGAAGAGGCAATGTTTTTTGAGAGCAATCCACACCCAGCGATAATTCAGGGGAAAAATTTTTTAGAATGCGCCACATGCAACATGGATTCGGTTTTCCGACTTTTTACCATTGTGTCAGTTGATTTTGATTAATATGTGCGAGTGAGAGAGAGCTAAGACAGTGCTTAGTTTGAAGATTGAGAGAGTACACGCGTGGGGAGGGGCTCTCTGCTCATTCTCTCTGTCAGTTAATATGCGCCCTGTCACAAGCGCAGCAGTCATCTACATCACTCATAAATCATAATAAATGATCATATAAGACTTTGGCAAGGACATTTTAAAATTTTAATGCAGCAAAAACCCTGAAATCTCCCTCTTGCTCACTCTCTCTCCTCCCCCATCTGGAGTCAATACGCCCCCCTACTGCTGATTGGCTACAAGTGTGTTTGGTCCGATCCACTTTCAACAGCAGTTCTCAGAAATTGCTTACTGCACCTTTAATAGCAATTTAAAGTACCGGTATTATTACTTGTTTAAAAAATCTCTCAGTGGGCTAATTGTGGATATTCTTCATGATAACCCTCTTAGATAATCAGGATCAAGTCAGTTAGAAATAGGGTCAATGTAGCTACAGTACCAACAAGTCTTGATTTTTTCCCCCCTTTTTTTTTCTTTCTCTTTTTTTATCATGCCTGATAAAGCATGCTAGTTTTGCACCATTCAGAATAGATTGAGAATGCTGGTTCATATATAAATTTACCTCCATAATGCTTACCGATCTCATGGATTTTATTCAATTCCTTGTTGACTTTTTCCTTGAGGCAAGTAAGAGCTTTCTCCAGAGTGTCTGTGTTCAGTAGATCAGTGTTAATGTTGATGTTCGTCCAGGTCTTGACTTGTAGAGGGCTACACATAGATGAGTAAACCTGGAGCAATGCGGCAGAGGAGAATTGGTTCAGAAGTGTTGTGATGTGATGTGAGCAGACAGAGGGACACTGACCTGTAGGAGGTGCAGGTGATCCTCAGTGTGTGAGAGCTGCTCCAGCTCAGTGTCTTTCCTCTTCAGCTCAGTGATCTCCTGCTCCAGCTCTTTAATGAGCTCTTCAGCCTGCTTCTCTGCTGCTTTCTGCTTCTGCTCCATCACTTCCAACAGCTCAGACTGACATCTCTCAATGGAGTGGATCAGATCAGCGAACAGCTCAACTTTATTTGCTTTATTTTTCTCTGTGGTGCTCTGGTTATGTTGAGAAGAATATTGACAGTTAAATCACAGTCAAACCATTCTTTCCACCACCTCTATACAGTAGATAATCGTACTAAAATAATATGTCAGTCAGTTTGTATTTATAGTATTGTTCTTGACACCTTGTTGGACTTTGCTATGTTTTTTATCTCCTTAATCTTCTTATGTCTGTCCTGGATCATCACCCTGATTTCTGCCTGTGTCTTTTCCAGTTGAATCTGAGGACAGAAACAGAAAACAATATTATGTTAAAGCAAATGCAAAAAGGGTAAACATGTTATCTTACTATACTGAACTGTTCTCTTACACTGAAAAAAAAAACAAAAGAAGTAAAATGTACTTAATTTGTACTTCAACTTCATTTTAAGTTTTTCGATGGATCGTTTTTGAGTATGAATGTGTAATTTTGAGTAGAAAATGAACTCCAAATGTCACAAAATGGCAAGTTACTAAACCTAACAACAAAAGCAATGATAAAACAGTGTAAATAGAGCTGGAAAACAGCGAAAAATCTATTTATTAATTATTCAAGCCCCATGTGAGAACACCAGTATCAGAAACGTTAAAGTAGTTTTACTTAATACTATAATGTTGATATTTACACTTTAATTGTGATATTAATGATATTTACAAGCTTGAATTGAAAACTAATATAGAATTTACTAACTTTTTCATGTAGAAATTACATTTGTTTTTTCTGTAGTATTTACTTCACCACAGAATAATTTTTATCATTGACCTTAAAAATATTATTTTCAGTGATTTTGGTGGATTTAACCAATTTAATTTACAATGCTTTATTTGAATTATTTTTTGGCATTATGGTTCATTTTGTAGGTGTAATTTTTTAATTGAATAGGAATAGATGACACCAAACTTAAAAAAATTGTCATTGTTTAAACATATACACGTGTATCATTCTGTAAAACTTTTAATGTTATTATCTGATATTATTATTCTGTAGTTCCGATGTGCAGTTTATTTCAGAGCTTTCTGGTGGAGAAAATGATCAGCCAAATGTGGACTGTTTGTCTCACAAAGCTATTGAATGGTTTCAGAAATAATTATAATATGTGAGTCTTATGGACTATTTTTATGATACTTTTATGCTGCTTTTTTGTATTTTTGGAGCTTGACATTATAAATCAGCATTGACCTTTTTGTAATGAAAAAGAGCTGCTCTTTGTTTCACAGAAGAAGTTGAAATGACATGGAGATGAGTAAATAATTTTTTGTGTGAACAGTCACTTTACGTAGAATGGAATAAATATGAAAAAAATATATTCTAAGCTTTTAGTCTCACCTTCCTGTGTCCACTCTCTTCCTCTATAGGAACAATGTTATGAGTCTTATGTACTGTTTCAGTGCAAAACAGACACAGACAGGTCTGATGATCTCTGCAGAACATCTCCAGTGGTTTATCATGTTTCCCGCAGATATAATCGTCCAGGTTCTCCACAGGGTCCATCAGTTTGTTCCTTTGATTGTCAAGGTGAGTCTCGCAGAAAGATGTTACACAATGCAAACAAGACTTCACTGCCCTTTGTTTGTTTACAGAGCAGACATCACATAAAAGTTGTTGAAAATGTTTTGGTTCATGTTGAAGTTTCTTTGGGCGTTGATGCACTTTGAAACGGTCGACAACCTTTTTAAATGCTGCATTTATCTTCAATTCTGGTTTACCTTCAAAGTCTTCCTTGCAGAGAGGGCACAGAAAGATCTGTTCACTCTCCCAGCATGCCTCGATGCAGATGTTACAGAAGTTGTGTCCGCATGAAGTGGTGACTGGGTCAGTGAGAACCTCCAGACATAAATGACACTGGAGCAGCTCATCAGAGAGTGATGAGTTGAAGGAAGTCATGACTGTTACTGGAGAAATATGACACAATGAGGCTCTATATATGAGTGATCAATGGTCAATATATGATATAACAAGCAAGAAAAGCATTTAACAGATTAAACATTGCGTTGTGATCTTAAAGTCTATGTTCAAGCAGTGAACACAGGCTTTTTTGCCATATACTGTAAAAAAGTATATAATTAATAAGTTAAGACATGTTTTTTCATTGCTTTAACTCAATAAGTTAAATCAACAAAATAAGTTTAACAATTTTCAAAAAATTTAAGTTATACAAGATTCAAGTCAGTTTAATGTAATTTAAGTTGATATGACTTAAACATCCAAGTTGATTGTAATTAGGGCCTGAGCACCGATGGACCCTATTGGAATTGCTCAGCCTATTATTATTCTTCTCCGAAATGAATCGCATATTTGATGGCCTAAACATGCTTGAAAACTCAAAAGTGGTGAAAATTTACGTCTGTTATGGGTTTCAGAATTAGGCGTGGCAAAATGGCTCGATAGCGCCACCTACAACATTTCAACAAAGTGCCCCTCCCGCTACGTTTCACGTACAGGTATGAAATTCGGTAGACACATGTAACAGCCCAATACCTACAAAAAAGTCTCAAGGTACGAAATCTGAAACCCAACAGGAAGTTAGATATTTTGAATGTTCTTTGCAAAATTGTTGCAATTTTTGCCATTTCCAGACGTTGTATTTTAACGAACTCCTCCTAGAGATTTGATCAGATCAACATTATATTTGCACAGTCTAATCTAAAGGCCTTTGCGACGTTAAATTGCGAAGATCTTGAATTTTCCCTGGAGGGCGTGTCCGTAGCAGCCTCACAAAGTTCGATGTTTCGCCATGAAACAGGAAGTTGTTGTAACTCGGGCATACAATGTCCGATCTGCCCCAAACTTCACATGTTTTATTAGAGTCCTGACCTGAAGACATCTACGCACCAATATTCAGTTACAGTCATAGCGCCACCTACTGGCAACAGGAAATGGCATGTTTTACACTGTGATTAACTCCTCATAGTGATTTAAGCAGATCATCATCATATTTGGTCAGTCTAATCTCAAGGCCTTTGCAACGTTAAATTGTGAAGATCTTGAGTTTTCAATGAAGGGCGTGTCCCTGGCGGCCTGACAAATTTTGATGTTTCACCATGAAACAGGAAGTTGTTGTAACACGTACATACAATGTCCGATCTGCCCCAAACTTCATGTTTTATTAGAGCCCTGACCTGAACACATCTACATGCCAATATTCAGTTACAGTCATAGCGCCACCTGTGGGCAACAGGAAATGGCAGTTTTACACTGTGATGAGTATCCTCATTGAGATTTAACCAGAACAACATCATGTTTGGTCAGTCTAATCTTAAGGTCTTGGTGATGTTAAATTGTGAAGATCTTGAGTTTTCGCTGAAGGGCGTGTCTGTGGCAGCTTGTCAAAGTCTGATGTTTCGCCATGACACAGGAAGCTGTCCGATGTCCGATACGCCCCAAACTTCACATGTTTGATAAAAGTTCTGTCCTGAAGACATCTACATGCCAATATTAGTTACTCATACTGCCACCTGCTGGCAATAGGAAATGGCATGCTTTACACTGTAATTCCCTCCCAGAAACACATTTAAATATGTCATCAAGTCCCAAACATACTAGAAACACATTAAATCAAGCAAAACATGGATACAAGTGTTAATGTATGCGATTGACGTCACGAAACAGGAAGTTGTTGTAACTCAGGCATACAATGTCCGATCTGACCCAAACTTCACTTGTTTAACAATAGTCCTGGCTTGAAGACATCAACATGCCAGAATTTGGTTATAGTCAAAGCGCCACCTGCTGGCAGCAGGAAGTGTGGCACATTGTAGTGACTTTGCCATATTTCTCCTATATTTACCCACTTAAATGCATGTCGCCCACTATTCGCTGTTTTCCTGAGGCCACCGTGTGGCGGTGCTCCCGGGTGCGAGGGCCCTTTCATCGCTGCTTGCAGCTTTAATTAAAAATAGAGATTGTGAGCCAGGCCTTCTCGTCCAACATCAGTGCCTGTCCTCACAAATGCGCTTATAGAAGAATGGTCAAAAATTCCCATAAACACACTCCTAAACCTTGTGGAAAGCCTTCCCAGAAGAGTTGAAGCTGTTAAAGCTGCAAAGGGTGGGCCAACTCCATATTAAACCCTACGGATTAAGAATGGGATGTCATTAAAGTTAATTTGCATGTCCCAAAACTTTTGGCAATATAGTGTATTATTATATTATGTGTTTATAAATAGTTCTGTACTAGAATAGTGCAATATGTAATGTTTTGAGAATAGTTAAATAAAACTACCATTGAGTAACATAATAATACAATAAAACATAAAACAAAAAAAGTATAGAAAGCCTAATCCATCAAAATAACTAGTAGTAGAGATAATCAGAGGCTTTCTGTTCACATCACGTTTTGTTGCAAGGGCTTAAAAATGGATAGATTTTCTCAGTAAAAGACTGACCAGTAAAGGAGTAGATAAGAGCCTTGGTCTCCACATTGTAGAAGGAGACCAGACCCTCCTCATAATCCACAAACAACCCCACCTTCTGGGGCTTGTCTTTCAGGGAAAGGGAAACAGGACTGGATTCATTAGCCATATATTCATCCCCATTCCTTAACCATATACACCAAAATCCATTTTCTGGACAGACTCTTATTTTCCCCTATCTCCTAATGGACTCTCGGTCCATACCTAAATCCCATTCAGTCTTATCATTAACTTGGACCTCAAAGTAAAATCTCCCACAGGAAATCATGTGAAGGTTACCTGCATAAAGTTTCTGAATTGTACTCCGATCTGCTAATGGAGAAATAATCAATGTTAGTATCTATTAACATTAATCTTCATCAACACCTACCCACAACAATAGCTTGGTTTCCATTACAGATTTGTGCAAAACTTTTATGATATTTTCAAAAATGTTGATAAAAAAAAAAGTAATGCGAAATAATAATAACGGCGTTTCCATTAACCGATGTTATGCGACTAAAACATACTTTTTTCCTCTCACAATAAGTCATTCCAAAAATCATGGCAACAGATGTTGGTAGGTTACTAGGTTTACATATATCGCAGCCACCACACTAGTATCCATTATTTTTAATTGAAGGAGATGTAGGTGTGTTATCCAAGCATTAATGGCAAGGAAAGCCCCTTATTCTTTGAAGCAGCCATGTATGAGGTGTTTCTGGGTGTTTCTTCCTCATATCTGCCTCGAAGTCTTGATAGATTGTAGCATTGTGGTCTTTGTTGTTTAGAATCCAGTATTCCTGTAATTCTTTTGTCTTTTATGAGTTTAATAAAGAACTCTGTCTTGTCTTCTGTCCAAACATACCGCGCCATCTATACCAGGTTACCTGTAAATGTGAGAAAACTGTTTCTATTGCAGTTTTGTCAAATATTCCTTTTTCGAATTGCCTGAAAAACCACCTCATGCGAGCGTAATTTTTTTTTTTGCAATTCTTGGAAGTTTTTGTGAAACTAACGTGTTTCAATTGGGTGTATTTTCAATTCGCAATTTCAATTTGTGCAATTGGAAGGGTAATGGAAACGCAGCTAATATCTCTCTTTGTACTTGACATTAATTTACATAATTTAGAAAAGTCATAGATTTCAAAACAACTTCAATTTGTAGCAGACTTTATGGGTGTGTTCACACTTGTAGTTCGGTTCTCTTGTTTGTTTGTTTGTTGTTGTTTTTTGGTCTGGACCAAAAAAAGAAAATGATCCATTTAGTCCTGGTTTGCTTTGCATTCATTCTGTCATTTTTAACCTTAAAGCTGCAGTCCGTAACTTTTTTTGGTTATCCAAAATCAAATTTTGAGCAAGTATATAACCAGCCAGTGTTCAAAACATATCCTTACGTTAGCCCGATTCACAACGGTAAGCTTGTAATAATGTGTTATAATTTGAGTGGTACTGGTGGTTTTCTGCGGGAAATTTGAGCATGTCTTTGCGTCATTACGTCACGTCTGTATACATGAAGAAGGAGTCCGGCTAGTAGTAGTATGTGAGGATGCTGCAGGTGGCGGATCATTTATAGCCTTTTCTCACTGCAGCTGGAATAATTAAACTTATCATTTTGATGGCGGATTGTAATCCAGAAAGGTCCAGATGACAATCATCAGTGACAACTGGAGATTCACCCGTAGTCAAAAGCAAAAGAATAGACTGTACAGAAATTACAATCTACAGGTAATGTTAATACACACTAAATGCACAGCAATGCAATGTCGATGTTGCTAACATTAACAATCTGAGAAAAAAGTATAACAATAATAATAATTTGCATGGTTTGATGGGATATGAGCTAAGTTGTGGTCGTTAAATTTAATCACTGTTGGTAGTGCGATTTATTGTAATGCTTTTTTTCTCAGTCGGTTAGAACAAAAGTGGCAGACATGTTACTTTCTTGTTCAGATGACATTTTCCAGTGAAACTTATTATTTTGGCCGTGCTTCCAAAACGTACAATCTGTAATTTCGAAGTAAAGTATCCACACACAGTCCTCAAAACATTAGATTCGTCCGCACTGAGGAGCCGTGGCGATGCACAACCCAAGCAAAGGTAATCATTCCGCCACTAACTGCAATTGCAGGTTTCAAACAGAGATGGCGACAAAGAGGCAAAACTTACAGACTGCAGCTTTAAGATACAAAAAAAAACAAACAGCTTTTATGATGTGTGTGCTGGGCTAATTGAGCTCTTTGTATGTGTGTATACTTTTCACCAACTGAGATCTCACAAAGAGCTTATAAAATGTGTAAAAGAGTCAAAACAGTGGCAGGAATATTTATGTTGTAACTTGCACACAAACGAAGATGTGCTGAAAGAAGAGGGCTGTTCTGACACCTGTACCAAACTCTAAAGGGCAAAGTAGCTCTTATGACAAGAGGAAATGGGTATGCTTGGGCATTTGGTCTTTTTTGGTGTAGCATCATTTGGTGTCCGTATTGCATTCATATTTTTGGTGAACCAGTCTGCTTGTTTGGTGGCAGCATTCACATTTATTTAAATTAACCACACTAACAGAGCAATTGCACCAGAGATCGCTTTATTCGAACCAAACCCCCCCCCCCCCCCCCCCCACACACACAATTACTGTAGTTAAAGACTTTAAAGCAAAAAAAGGTTAAATCTCCTCTGCTGTATGTCTGGCTTACCATCTTTTTTCTCCATTACTGAAGAACTTTCAAACATCAGTAATGAATGAGAGGGAACAGAATCTGTATCAATACTCCCAAGAACTGATGCAGAAAACTCTGATGTTGGTAAAGAGTTGTTCAATTCTTGAACAACTGAAGGTGTGACAGGACAATGGACTATAAAAAAAAAAGTGATTCACTGCACTTGTGGAAGAACAGTAGCAAATGTACACTTAAATGATTCAGCTTAATTATTCAGCAAAAGTCTTAGGCATGTTAGTATTTTCATCCCCCAAAAATGTATATATATATTTTTCAGACATCAGTATGTATGTGTATATCTATCTATCTATCCATCTATATATATATATATATAATTCCTTAATGCTTGCTGATTTCAAAGTATTTCTTCAGCTCCATTTTAATGTTTTCCTGAAGCCTCTGGAGAGCTTTTTCCAAGGTTTCTGTGTTCAGATCTATGTTCATATCAGTGTTGTTGCTTGTCCAGGACTTGACTTGTGGGAAGCTGCATGCAGATGAGCAAGTCTGCAGTAATGCAAGAGAGAGGAATTTCCTGAGCATGTGGTTTGCTCTGATTAAACATTTCTAAGAGATATTACTGGGTAAAGAACTCTCACCTGTAGGAGGTGCAGGTGATCCTCAGTGTGTGAGAGCTGCTCCAGCTCAGTGTCTTTCCTCTTCAGCTCAGTGATCTCCTGCTCCAGCTCTTTAATGAGCTCTTCAGCCTGCTTCTCTGCTGCTTTCTGCTTCTGCTCCATCACTTCCAACAGCTCAGACTGACATCTCTCAATGGAGTGGATCAGATCATTGAGAATTTTGACACTGTTGTTCTGGTTTGGTTAATAAAAACATTAGAGTTAAGATTTATATTAAAGGGATTGTTCACCCAGAAATGAAAATTCTGTCATCATTTACTCACCCTCAAGTTGTTCCAAACCTGTATGAATTTCGTTCCTCTGCTGGACACACAAAATAAGATATTTTGAAGAATGTCGGTAACCAAACAGTTGACTTCCACAGTATTTTTTCCCCATATTGTGGAAGTCATTGGGACCCATCAACTCTTTGGTTACCCATAAACTTCAAAATATCTTCTTTTGTGTTCAGCTAAAGAAAGAAATTCAGGTTTGGAACAACTTGAGGACGAATAATCGACAATTTTCATTTTTAGGTGTAATATCCCTTTTCTACAGCAACAGCTCCAAAAGGTAAGCAATCATTACAAAAACCATATGTCAAGTCTTCATGGTTTTGAATTACCTAAAACTTTACCTTGTTGGTTTTTACTTTGCTTTTTATCTCCTCAGTCTTCTCCATTCTATCCTGGATCATCATCTTGACTTCTGCTTGTGTTTTATCCAGCTGAGCCTGAGGACAAAAAGCAAAAAAATCCTTCTTTTTAGTGAATTTGTAGATTTATGACTATTTGGTTTGATTTATAGAGGATGGTATTTACTGAAATATCATCATATTATTTGTGTTGTATTTCTCACCTTCCTATCTTTACTCTCTTGTTCTATAGGAACAGTATTGTGAGTTTTGTGTCCTGCTTCAATGCAGAGCAGACAGAGAAATGTCTGGTCATCTCGACAGAACATCTCCAGTGGTTTATCATGTTTCCCGCAGATATACTCTTCCAGGTTCTCCATGGGGTCAATCAGTTTGTGCCTTTTGAGCCTTGGTGCACTTTTGTGATTTTTCCAAGTGAGTCTCACAGAAAGAGGTTACACATTGCAGACATGACTTTACTGCCTTTAGTTTTTTATTTAATGGCAGGCATCACACAGAACATCTCCAGTGGTTTATCATGTTTCCCGCAGATATACTCTTCCAGGTTCTCCACGGGGTCAATCAGTTTGTGCCTTTTGAGCCTTGGTGCACTTTTGTGATTTTCCAAGTGAGTCTCACAGAAAGAGGTTACACATTGCAGACATGACTTTACTGCCTTTAGTTTTTTATTTCCATGGCAGGCATCACACAGAACATTAGGTTTGTTTGGGCTTTTTTGCATCTTCATGTGGTCAGCCACCTCTAAAGACCTCTATTTATTTATTTTCAGTTGTGGCTTCGGATTAGTCCATAAAAAAACTGAGCACCTGTTATGGCTCTGGAGTTGGAGGAAGTCAGGCTGTTGTTGGAGGAAGTCAGGCTGTTGGTGGAGAAACAGTGACAACATGAGGCTGTACATTGTAATTTGAATTGCATGCTCTACAGTATATCACCTTTTAAAGATGTATTTTATCAGAAAAAAAAATTCAAGATCCTAATGTTGCTTTTTTTCCAGACAAGGCAATTAATTTCAGTTTCACTTTCATCACAATGAACATAAAATGAAACTGAAATTATGTTCAATCAAATACAGTATGTATTTAATTAATCTTAATTTAACAATATACACCATAGGTTTACCGCTCTCTCTGCATTATCCTAAATTTACATTTTAATAATAAAAATGAGTGTATCTACCAACAGATAGCAAAACCTTATTATGAACACTGCTCACTATGATTTCTCATATGAAAACATATTCCTCTTACCTGTCTATTAGTGTTGCCTCTGACTTTCAGGAGAAAATACACCGCAGAAATGTTTGTCCGTGTTTTTTAAAACCAAAGATTGAAGAACGTTCAGTAAAGGTAAGGTTATTAAGGTGATATAGTTTCAGTTTCACTTTATTGTAAAGGTGTGTGCTAAGTCTTCTACGAGTCTACCTCATATTATCCCAAATGTCAACAGGCCTACGCCTTTAACTATTCCTTTGTTGTGTTTTTCGCTGGAGGTGCATTCTGGTAGTTACAAGATGTGCAGCGATGTATCTCTTTTCTGTAGGCCTATGTGGTATGTAGTACGGTGCAAGAAAACCATTGGGAAAAAGGGGGAAAGGACTCATTCATTCGCGTTGCCAGATCTTGCTAGACAAAACAGCAAAAAAAATCCAAATGCTTTGTTAGATCGTGCTAAAATGTTAGCTTGGATGGATCTCCATGTCGGAAATATTAGATATCAGAGGCTTATTTGATTCAACCCCGGACACCGAATCCCTGCCAGAAAATATCAGGCTTCTATCAGCCTGAGAGTTTGACTGAGAAAGCCAGGGAAGAGCAGAAACAGGAGACAAAGTGATGATAATAAAATAGAGTTTATTAAGTAATAGTTGCGTATGGCTCAATGCTCAGACTTTGCCTGGATGTTTCAATGCTCAATTGTTATTATACCAAGGGTAAAACAATAGAAAATTACTGCTTCACAACATGGTCATGTGACATTAAAAACCTTGAAATGGAGACATTCTCTTATCCATTCAAACCACACGATCATGCGATTTAAACAACAATAGAAAATATGAATATTAATAATACAATGATAAATTATGCAATTCAAATAAGAATAATATGAATAAATGAATGACAGCTAGCCTAAATAAATGACTAAGGAATATAAATGATTATAAAATTAAATCATATTAAAAACGAAGTAGATAAAACAACACCGATAAATGATTGCTCTCTTAAAGTAACACACACAGGTTGCTATTGAAAATCTTTAGATCCTTCAGCTTTATGCTGAAAACAAGACCAAAACATCCCAACCTGCACCTGCCCACTTTAATAACTCCATGAACTTCATCGTTTTATAAACCAAAAGAAAACAGGGCCAAAATGGTTATAATAAGAGGATGTAAAAACCATGAAATCAAAATTGACCATTCTTATTTCTTTTATGGAGTATTGCAGTATTTATTATAAATCATTACTTTTTTAAATTCATGTGTCTACATAATCTTTAATCAAAATGACTTCCCCTCCCTCTTGCATCATCATCTCTTTTCAGATGATGTGTTCACTGAGGCGAGGGCGGGACAACCTGTCATTCACATGACATCACAACAATATAACGATCGAATCAATTCCCAGTAAACAAAACCTAGTCCTGCCCTACATTTTATCTTGTTCGAGAAGTCGTTTCACATGGATATATGTCACAATAGAGAAGAAAAGACTATCACAACTTCAGTTTCAACGCTCTACAAAGCAGCCTTCCAATACAAAACACAATGCCTCTGTTGATGATGGTTTAGTTAAAATTATAAATCATTGGTCACTGTAATGTTACTTGGGTCAAAAAGTAATATATCAAACACTTGAGATGCCAGAACATTATGGTTACAATTTTGAAATGTACATGTAGCATGATATAGGGGATTCACTCCCGTGTTTAATTGCAGTTGTCACTCCTGAAAATACAGTGTAGCTACATAGCTATAAAAAAATAAATAATGCTAAATTATTTTAAGAACGAGTCGCTACACTAATGTAGCCTTGTCTTACAAATAATGTCTTTATGTTTCCTGTGGCTGTACAGAAGACAAGCAGTTTGGAGAATAGATGGATGGCTTTGTGTTTGTAAGAAATGTTAATGAACTCAAATTCAGTTGTTTAAATCGGAATCACACATTCTTAATAGTGTCAGGAAAATGACAAGCTTTTTTTGGCCTTTGGCACTATCAAACCATTCTTGCTTGCATGACTAACATTTTAAGTACAACCTTACTAAAAAATCTTTATATTTTGAACAATAATTTATTGGTCAATTGCATTGTTATTAATGTTAAAATCTATTTATAAATAGATCTCCATTGCTTTTTATAGGAAGAGGTTTATTTGAGACATAGACAGCAGTGGAAGAAGTGAACTTCCCAAAACTTGTGAGTCATAGTTGCTTTAACAGGTGCTGACCAAAAGCATCCTGTGCCTTTAAGAGGAGCTGCAGTCTGTGATTGAAAGGACAGTGTGTGTGTATGAGTCAGACTCGGGGGCATTAGAGCCAGTGTGTGTGAGTGTATGCCAGGAAGTGGGGCAGCAAACACACCAGCTACAGTCCCATCAGACTGCTGTCCTGTGCAGTTTGTTGCAGAGCTTTTCTGTCTTTCTTTTTACCTCTCTCTACTCTTTTCTTCCTCTTATCTCTTTTCCTTTTCTAGTCTTGGAGTGAAGACCAGACTGATTCTTCGGGACTCATTTAGGATCCTGACACACCCCCAGTGGTCCATCTCTGTGTGGGACCACAGTGCGCTGTACTGTGACTCACAAGTGTTACTAGCGGATCCAGCTGTAACCACTGTCCACCCATGCTGCGCGTGTTTATCCTGTGCGCCCAAAATGTGCTGACGCATGATGAGGACATTAGCGATGCCTACTGCACCGTCACTTATGAAGGTAAGAGACAGACCAGGGTAAATAAGTAAGGGGTTTTATATGAATTACTGTATGTTATAGAAAGTTTGCTTAGAATACCACTTTCTTTTCTGCACAATCACAATCATTCTTTCTCTTTCACTGCCTTGTTGTCAGTCTTCCTACTTTCTACATTCCATCAAGCGGGCTATTATTGGAAAAGCAGTTGCAGTCTCTCTCTCTTTCTCTCTCTTGTATACTTATGGGTGTCCTGTTGCACTTGGAATATGTGTGTTTGAATGAGTGCTGCAGAGCTGTTCTGTGTTTCTAAGAGATGCTATGTCATCACAGATTGGTTCAACGTGGGGCTCCTGTTTGCTTTACGTCAAAGCTTTTAGGGGCCCATAATTCACGAGATGGATCAGAGAGGCTCCCCTTGTGTCACCCAGGTGTTCTGTTGAATGGCTTCTTTGTTTTTATTTCTCTTTTTTTTTTTATATCTAGAGATTATACTATTTAATATTATATATACACTACCATCCAAAAATCTGTAAGATTTCAAAAAAAGAAATCAACACTTTTATTCAGCAAGCTTTCATTAAATTGAACAAATGTGACAGTAAAGACAATAATAAAAAATTTTTTTTATATGGTTTATACAAAAATACTAAGCAGCACAACTGTTTTCAACATTGATAATAATAAGAATGTTTCTTGACCATCAAATCAGCATATTAGAATTTCTGAAGGATCATGTGACACTTCTTTCAAAAACGTTGAAAATCTTACCAACTCCAAACTTTTGAACTGTAGTGTATTTCTGATCCTGGTTAATCAAACCGCTATCTGTATTTATATTTTAATATAAATATAAGTATTTCAGTACATTGACCTGAATTTTGCTGAATGTTTATCTCCCTCCTCACAGACACGAGTAGGAGTTCACTCACCCTTGGGGGTTTATACCCTCTGTGTTTCTTGGAGAATGCAGTTTGTTTGCTCAATAGAGGGCTTGTTGTTGTAGTCATGAGGCAATCATATACCAGCAGACACAATCAGAAATAGCTATGTTAAAGTGCTACAAAATCACAATATTAGATCAATACAATAGAGCCTTACCTTCCATTACATCCATTCAGTGGTGTGTTTTAGAAACTTCTATGAGAGAATAGTAATGTGTTCTTAGTTGTACTGGTTTGATTCATGCTGTTTTGTTACTGCATCTTTTATTGCTGAGGTTTTGGAAGATCTATCAATTCAAATACAGAAATCTAAATACTAATAACCCATGTTTTGTCTTAATCTCCTGTAAATCATTCATATATCTATAAGCGTCTTTACACAGCCTGTGCCTGCTCAAAATTCAGCGTAAAGACTAAATTATGCCTTTTCTGACCCATCTCAATATCTGTTATGAAAGTATACAGTTTTTGCTGTGTAAATGTGTTTATGCCAACTCATTAAACAGTCGGTGGAAAGACGTAAATGCCACTTCAGGAGCACTTCTGTGCTGTCTTTGCAGTATAAATTTAGCATAACATCTCAATCCAAAGCATTTTTTATGGATGGATGATCAATGGTAAAGTGTGTAGGCTAGCATGACCAAACTGTATTGCAGTTGCTGCTATTGGTCAGACAAACAGAGAGTCTCTTCCCAAATTCACAGCATTGGCTGAGCCACTGTTGCTGTGTCAGGCTGGTTAGGAGGCTCAATATTTTGTGCCAAAGTGTTCTTTTTTCAGCTAAATCAACGTAGTTGTCTCTTCATATTAAGGATAGTTGAAAGCATTTTAACAAAACAGGCTTTAAGATTCAGGGAGATGCAGATTCAGGCTTCAGTAACTGACTGAGTCATGGCAGTAGGTGGTGCTCCTCGACTAGAAATGTCAGCTAAATCAAGCCTACACAGAGCCCATAGAAACTCTTAAAGTATAATAGATTCACATAATATAATAACTCTCTATGATAAACTAATGTGCGTAAGTGCCTAAATGAGTGGACTTCAGTAATCATGTAGGCTATTACAGGTCCCCAAATACCTTTGCTTACACTAATTGTTATAAGATGTTGTTCACAGCATTATGCATGTTTTTTTAAAACTTTAAGATATCTGATATTCTTTCAAAGTAAAAGTAATATAGAAAGAGAGAAAATGTAGATGAGGAGAGAGAAGATCAAGCTGCAGGAAATGTTTAAATTTCCTCTTGAGTTATGGGCAGGGTCACTGGAGAGGAAAGTGTGGTCCAGAGTAAGCTTGGCTCCATAAGTTCCTACATGACCGTCTCTGTGTACGCACGTAAGAAGTGCTTGTAAGGGAAGATTGTGAGGCTCATTTATCAATTCAGACGCCTTATCAAGGAAGCAGGCAGGAATTGATTTTCTCAGGATAGTGGTGGGCTTATACAACCCCTGATACATTCCATTCTGGACATCACACTTATCTTCAGCTTTGGACCTAAAGATCACAAGACGCGTTTATCTTCAGAGCAACCCTTGCAGGGGTCCTGTTCCTCTTCTGTGGTCTGATGGTAGTTTGGTCTGTTTTTTGTTGGAGAGTTTGGGCATCAAGGCAGCATGTTGAGGTGTTTGCTACAGAGGGCAACCAACCTGAGAAATGTAGAAAAGGGGGAGAGGCATAGCGACCCACTTGCTAGCATCACATTCAGAGGTAAGGGTTGACACAAAAAATGTGATTGACAGGCTTTTTGAGGGCATGAAAAAGTAAGATCTTCAGATTTCAGTCTTTGAGCCTTTTTTGGGTAGATTGATGCTAATTGTGGATGCTTATGTTAAATGATCAGGAATTTAAATTTCAAACTGGTATAGGAACATGGGAGCCGAACTTTGTCAGTGTTCACCTTTCAACATTCATGTGTTAGTATCATTTTTAGTTACAGTTAGAATGACCTTTTTGACAGGTCAGTCTGACATTGATTGTTGATAGCAGATTTCAAGTGACGAGTGTAGGATAACTTTACTCTAGATAGACCAATAGATTATTACAGTCAATAGCAGAGTGATGCCATTATATCACTGGAAAATGCTAGCTAGATAGTCTTGAAGATTTCTGGATAGATCTGAGCTCTGTTAATAATGTACTAAGTTCTTACTTTGAATGAATGAATGTGAAGGATACTAGTTTTAGACTACCTCGCAAACTGAGTGGCAGTTCCTCTCATTGTTCCATGCTTCCTGTTCCAGCACAGGGATGTACAGGAACATACGTTTGTGAGTGTGTGGGATTGATGAGCTTCAAGTGTTTGTGTATTCCGAGTTGCCATGGCAACAGAATCCTTTCTTCAATTTCTTTATTATATCATGATCCCATTTGATTCTCAATTATTACAAAACAACAAAATCATATGATTATAATTAAGTTCATACAGTTGAGATTTATTTAGTTATTTTCTGATATGCTTTTGCAGGATGCTCAGAGAAACAATGCAGTTCCTGCCTGTGTTATTTAGCAGATCATTGGTGATCATTATCTTGGCAGACTGTTTTCGTCAATATCATGAAAAAAACAGATTTTCTGAATTTCATTTAGATATACTTGTATTTTGTGACATATCTTTTTGTTTTTTACAAAGAGAGCTGTATAGTTGCATCGCTTATTTGGTTATATCTGGCTATTCATTCATTCATTCATTTATTAATTCATCCATTCATTCGTGTTATTTTTGCATTATTTATATATTATTATAGTGTTTATTTATATTTTGAATGTTTATATTTTTGTATTTTAGTTTTCCTTTCAATTTTAGTTTTAGTTTCTTTTTAATTTTAGTTTTAGTAATTCTATTATGTGCATTTGTCATTTAAAAAAATATATTTCTATTTAGCCTTATTTATTATTTATTTTTAGTCATTTTAAAACATACCTTTATGTCAGTTAATTTGTTGGTTTTTCATCTAATATTTTTATTTTATTTAAACTTTATTTCAATTAATAAAAACTACTTTTAAATACCTTTTTAGTTCTAGTTAACAAGTGTTAGTTAACATTAAACTTAATCCAAAAATGAAAAATATGTCATTAATTACTCACTCTTATATCCTTCCAAACCCGTAAGACTTTCGTTCATCTTTGGAACACAAATGAAGATCTTTTTAATGAAATCTGAGAGCTTTCTGTACCTGCATTGACAGCCTACGCAACTACGCATTAATATTTTGTAAATAAAGTAGAAAATTGTTTTGTTTTTTGCGCAAACAAAGCCCTTGCGACACTTTATAAAATTGAGGTTACACCACTGGAGTCGCATAAATTACTTTAAAGATGTCTTTACTATCTTTCTGGGGCTTGAAAGTGGTAGTTGCGTAGGCTGTCAATGAAGGGACAGAAAGCTCTTAGATTTCATTAAAAAGATCTTTATTTGTGTTCCGAAGATGAACGAAAGTCTTGGGGTTTGTTTTTTGTTCATCTATTCATTCATTTTCTTGTTACTTTTTACATTTTTTGTTCATTACTTTTATTTAAATTTTGTTGGAAAGATTCCTTAAACCCCTTTTTCCGTGCACATTATGTCATACTATGTCAAATAACAGTTGTGAACTTCCTCTCTGTATCATTACTGAGGGTCATCTCTTTTTCCACCTCTTTGTCATGTGATGTAAAGGCTTCCCCTCATTCTGTCAGAAACAGATACTGAGTCACTCTATCCACTCTATAAACAATGACACCAAACAATTGAAGGAAAATTAGGTGTTCTGGCCTTTATTCTAAATTGAACAATTAGTAGGTCACTACTTTAGGGCTTGGGGTTGTGACACATTTCGGAAATTTACATTGTTCTAATAATTCTACAGATATGTGTCTTTAGGTTTTATTTTCAGACTGCTGCCAATATACTAACTAGTCTGATTGCATTCTAATCAGAACAATCTTGTGTTTTCTTAATTATGTGTGTGTGTGTGTGTGTGTACAGTGTGTCTTCCGGTGTATGTGAATGTTAGGGAGAGGGGATGGAAGACATAAAAGTAGCTGCAGTAAGTGTTTTTATCCTCAGGCACGGTATCAAATACCATCTCCATTTATAGACATCACAGACGCAAATTATCCTCTCGGTCCAACTGCCAGAGTCCTTAGTTTTAGCTCTGAGTAAGCAACAATATATGCAGACTGCGCAGGAGAGAGAGAAACAGAATGAGACTTTGTACAGAGAAACATAGATTGTTGGAATTGCTGATAACCAGCTGTGTACGACTAACAAAATGGCAGATCTGAAATGGTATCAGTATATTCTGCATCTAGAGATGAGATCTATATTGTTTAATACAAACTAGTGTTGTAACAACACCCAAATAAATATTACATAAATTAAAATATTTGACTAAATGCTATTCATAAGTAAATAATACAATAAAACATTAGCATGCAGCCTTTAAATGTTATTTAAATAAGTAAACAATGCATTAAAAAGATCAAATAAAAAAGTAGTAAAAACAGAACAATTGGCAGGTCTTGTTCAATACACTGCAAGACGCAATGCACAGATCTATTCTGACTTTTTTTATTTATAGCAAATTCTGACCTAGGCAACACTATGTAACTTTTTTTCCCCAAAATTTAAATAGTCACGTCATCAATCCTTCTTCCAAAACATGTTTTTGTCTTACCCTGGTTCACTGGTAATCCTGTTATAGGTGTTTATAATTCTGCTGGCAAAAAGAGAGCGAAACATAGCTCGTAATGGCTTTTCATAGATGGCGAGAACTGAGCGATTTGAAATGTTGTAAAAGCGACGCAGAGATGCCGTTTTTATTACTCAACAGTAGAGTTGCACGATTCTGGATAAAACATTTTTTTTAATGGAGATTGCGATTCTCCCACGATTCTGAAGAAAAAACACTAGATTACTAAACTAAACTAAGACATGTAATTTACTAGAGGTTCTGACAAAATGTTCATTGCTTCAAATATATTAATTTGAATGAAATAATTAAAAAATCATTTGAATGACGGAGTCAAAGTCTCATTCATAAAGACTTTTTTCGTTATTGGATGAATCAGCGTTTGTGAATTAATCTCTTGAATGAATGATTCAATTATTTTTTTTTTAACAGTTACATGTCGCCACCTCCTGGCTAAAGAGATAAACAACACAGTACATACAAGTGTCAAAACACTTTCAAAAGATGATTTACTCTATTCTTTATAACACCCCCTGTTATTTAAATGTCTGTAACATAAATAACGACAATATGTGGTTGAAAAGACTGTTAGTGAAGCTGCTTCATACAGTACATTTTATGGTAGCTGCTCTCTCCGGATCAGCGGCAGCGCGAACGCAGATTTGAATGTTGCAGTGCCATGATCATAGTTTCAAAGGTTAAAGTCCATGAAGTATTTGGTTTAAAGTCACAAGCGTCAGCGGAGCGTGAGCAACGTGTGTTTTGTCACTGCTCATGTTAATGAATGAGAGCATTCACATCGGAAGCATGGCGGCCACCCTCTCATTCATTAACATGGGCAGCGACAAAACAGGCGAATGAAACGGGCTGTAAATAGAATAAGATTGCGATTAATCTTTGAACGATTAATCGTAGCTCTACTCAGTAAGGTATTTTATTGAACAGATACATTTCCATATGTAGCTCTCTTTAAACGCCTATGTCTGGCCATTGCATTCAACAAACATGTCTGTGATTGGCTACAATGCAACGTTGTAAATGGAAACCTTTTTTACACTGTCAGCAGAGTGCTCACACTATGGCAGGGGGAATTGGCAGATAAAATTATGGTCTGACTATCCATAAATATATTTTAAATAGTTACAATTGTATTTTGAAGAGTCATAATTATAATTTGACTAGTCAGAATGATAATTAGAGATATCTGCAATTATAATTACTCTAGTAAGATATTCAATTGTAGATAAATATGTTTTGACTATTCTAAATACTATTTAGGATATCTGTAATGACTCAGTTGCGTCACACATAAACTTCGAAAAGACAAGTAAAGTAAAGAGCAATGGAATTATACACCAAAACGTGAAATGTAGTACAAATAAACACATGACTGACAAGTATAGTGCTTCATAATCAAGGCAGACCCATTCAAATAAGGTGAAGGCTTATTTAAAAAATATTACAAGTTAATAAAAGTTTAACTGATATTAACATGTACTGAGGACATTGCTTTACGTGTATATGGAGTGTGCCTTCTGTGTCGATGCAGGTTTGCTTGTGTCATTAAGGTAATAGGCCACAATAGGTGGGTACTGGATTGACTAACATTACTGCAGTTTTTAAAATGTAAATATTGACTTGCTACCGAAGTACCAGTTCTTTTGAGAACATTAATACTGAATAAATGCCTTTAGCAGTCTTGTTATTTTTAACTCCTACTTATCAAAGGCATGGTTTCCTGGCTATTTCTCAGATTCTATCCACCCATCGTCTAGAATCTGATGTGTGCACAGCAAATAAAGCCCAAGACTTTGAGGGTCAGATGGTTACAAACATTTCAGCCAGTTTCCATCACATTCTTTTCGAGGATGTCATAGCATGCCAGTGTTTGCCTTTTTCCTCAATCTTTTGTTGTCCTCTTCTGGCTCCAGGTCTATTTCAGGAAAGCGAAGAGGATTTTCCCACATTGCCACTGAGCGTATATCTACCAAAGGAGCTTGTTTTTGCTTTATTCACACCTCTTGACATCTACAATCAAAACAGGAAGATAAACAGAGCTCTTTCCTAAAACACTTGATAGCATGACAGACCAGTGGTGATTTGTATGGATACAATGGATATGCCATACTATTGGTAGTCTACTTGTTTGTGCATGTGACTACTGTATGTAGCAAGAGGTATCAAAACACATTGACAATGTGTGCCTGCTCATTAGATCAGCTATAAATTGTCCTTCACCAATTCAGGCTCAATGTCAAGCCTAATCTGTGTCCCTGTGGAAATCTTTCATCTGTATTTGTCAGGTGGAAGTTAGTACCCATTGTCCATCTTCCTCTCACTGAAACATTTTCAACAACGGTCACGGATTTATTGGAGGCCAGCCACTGCAGAAAATTACGTCAGATACACTGTCCTCATATGCCCCTATCTGAAAAGATGTTTCCCTGATCAAATAGTTTTTCAAATCTTTCTTTTAATTTGAAACTTTTTAACGGTGTATATCTCATGAAAAACTCACACATGACAAACACACACCAACTGTACTCTTCCTTTTTTCATGTTCTTGTAGGGACAAAAAAGAAGACCAAAGTCATCAAAAATAATGTCAATCCTGTCTGGAATGAGGTTGGTTAATTGCTTCTTTCATCTAACTGAAATATATTAATTTACCATGTTGTTACCATAATAAGCATTATAAATGCTTTCCAAGTCTGTTCCTTTTTCATCATTCCCTTTTCTTTCTTCCAGGGCTTTGAGTGGGACTTGAAGGGAGTTCCTTTAGACTCTGGAGCAGAGCTTCATGTTGTTGTCAAAGACCATGAGAAAATGGGCAGGAATAGGTAAGCTCTCTTTTTGCCAAGTAAATATTGAGCTTGTGCATCATTCTTCAACATTTTGAAGTTGAGACAAATCATTTCAAATTTGGGAAAGAAGTGTTTTCGAATGTCATTATAATTAGGGCAGGTGGTTATGAAGTGCAGCTCTGTTTCTATTTCTCCTTGGCTACAGTACAGGTATAACCTGCTCTCTCTGGGCAGCCAGTTCTGTCTGTATCTGCCCTTCTCTATAGCCACTAGCCAGGCTGTGGTCACTCAGTCTGTACCTCATCATGTTTTTCCTCAGTTTGTGGTCTCGGACTGCTCTCTCTCTCTCTCTCTCTCTCTCTCTCTCTTTTTTGTTCTCTCTCTCTCTCTTTTTTGTTCTCTCTCTCTCCATGGTCTGTGAATATTAAAGCGCAAAACACTGCTATATAAATATATGATCTGCTTGTTCTGTCTCTGTGTGAATGAGTAGCGCCGTTTCGTCTACTACATACTTAAGTACGTGTGTTTTTAACGTCTCACAAACCATATTTGGACATGAACACATGAATATTTCCAGAGCTGATCTGAGAGATAATACACTCTGAAACAGGTCTTCACTACAACCCGTCAAAATAAAAGTTTGGTTTAACTAGAAGAAATGATGACAGAAATATACTGTACATGGTTGAAGGTATCAAGTAATCAGGTTAGTGGTGCTTGGTTAGATTTTATTTGGGGAAGATTTGGAATAATAAGGTAATGAATGTTTCCATATTGTCAAATGTTTTTTCAGGTCACCATATGATTTAAAAAAAAAAAAATTTTAACGTGTTATTTTTGGCATTGTAATGTCAAATGAATGTCAAATTGTTACAAGACATCAGTGTCTGTGAAAATTTTTAGTTTTTTTGAGATGAGTGGAAACTTAAGAAAGACACTTTTGAAAATCTTGGTCTATGGTGGGATGTATGTAAAGCTAATATTAGAACTTTCTGTCAAAACTATACTTCGCATACCACTGCATTGATGAAAACAACAGTTAAAAGTTTACAAAGAGACATTGCATTTTTGGATAAATGCATCGGAACTGTGAATAATGAAAGATTAAATAAGAAAAAATAAGAACTTAGATATTTTTTTACAAGAAAAATTAAGAGGAGCACTTATAAGATCAAAAATTTGTTAAATTAAAGATATGGATGCTCCTAGCGCATTTTTTTTAAATCTAGTTTTCTACAAAAACATTTGTGCCATCTAAGATGTCCCAATGGAACTATAACTTCTGACCCTCTGGAAATGAGAAAAATGACAATAGATTTTTATTCTAAATTATATTGTGCTCAGAGTTGTGACTCTAAAAAAGTATTGCGGACTTGCTTTGTTATCTGCCTCAGTTGAGAGATGAACAAAACAAATCACTGGATGAACAAATAACTTTGCAAGAGCTCACAGATGCAATGAGACAATTATCCCTGGAAAATCCCCAGGAGTGGATGGTATACCTGTGGAGTTCTATCAGGCTTTTTGGGAATTATTTGGACAAGATTTTAATGAACTGATGATAAATTGCATCAAAAGAAAGACATTACCCACAAGTTGTTGCAGAGCAGTTCTATCTTGAATTCCTAAAAAAGGATACTTGTGACTATTAAAAATAAAAACTGGAGGCCAGTGTCGTTGCTATGCTCAGATTACAAAATATTTACAGTTTTTACAGTCCTATTGTATACCAGATAGATCAATTATGGATCTTTTTTTATGGCGTGATGTGATTAGATTTTTAATCAAAGTAATAGTTTTAATTTAAGGGTTCTTTCGCTTGATCAAGAGAAAGCTTTTGATCAAATTGATCATAAGTATCTTTTCACTTTATTACAAGAAAAATATATGCAAAATATATAAAGATGTTGTATTCTGATGCTTTTGTAATGGTTAAAGTTGGAGGTGGATTGAGTGCACCTATAATGATGTCCAGGGGTATCAGACAAGGCTGTCCACTTTCTGGAAAGTTATATAGTCTGGTAATTGAACCATTTTTGTGCCGATTAAGAAAATAACTAACTGGAATTTCACTGGATTTAAAGAGTACATTTAAAGTATCCTTGTCACCGTGTTTATAAAAGGTGAAGATGATGTGAAGGTTTTAACAAAAATTATTGGAAAATATGAAAAAGCATCTTCAGCCAGAGTGAATTGGGGAAAATTGAGGGATATATTATTGGTAAGTGGGAAGAAGTAGGACCTCCAAAACTACCATGTGGTTTACATTGGGGTAGAGAGGGGATAAAAGTATTAGGTGTGTTTTTAGGAAATTAGCAATTTCAGATGAGAAACTGGGAGGGATTGCTGGAGAACGTGTCAGTCCGATGGTCTAAATGGAAATGGCTATTACCACAATTGTCGTACAGAGGGCGAGTCTTGGTCACTAACAACTTGGTGGCTTCGACATTGTGGCATAAAATGACTGTTATGGAGCCTCCAGTTGAGTTGGTTTGTAAAATACAAAGGAAAATCATGATTTTTTTTTTGGAGTGGGGCACACTGGATCCATGCTACAGCACTTTATTTACCTGACCACAAAGGAGGTCAAGGGCTGGTGGATGTGAGAAGTCGGTTGATGGCTTACAGGATACAAGCAGCACAAAGACTTTTATTTCAAAAAGACTTAGGCCCATACTGCAAGATTCATTTTGAAGAACGCAGGTGGGCTCGGGTTGGATAAACATTTGTTTATAATGGACTTGGGGAAGGTGAGCTTGTCAGAGATCAGTCCCTTCTAAAAGTCAATGCTTCAGTCCTGGAAAACAGTTTTTAAAGTGGATCGAAGTAGTGATGACACAGGACACTGGACTATGGAAGGACCATTATTGTTTAATCCGATGATCCAAACAAGGCTTTTGTCTTCAGTAAGCATATCTTCAGTTTTGAAGCTTAATGGGGTTGTGAAAATGAGACACCTCTTGGACGATAATGGATGGAAGCCGGTTGAAATCCTTAAAGAAATGACAGGATTGAAATCTGAACGTCTTGTTTCAAAACTGATAGAGGACATTTGGAATGTATTACCAAGTGTGCACAGAGAGTGCATTGAAAGGAGTCAGTCGATGGACTTATGAGACACAGAAGAAGAATTTACAAAAATCAGAGTGTCTCCAATTATACTTGAGGAGAGAGTGGAAGTAAATATGGACTCAATTCTGTCTTTTGATGCACCTCAGCTGGACTGTTTTGAATCAACATCAAAGAAAGCAATTTACTATTCTTCAGTAAAAGTCACACATCAAGTTTCTCTTAAGAGAATAAAAGCTTCAAAGTGGCCAAGATTGTTAGGATCAGACTTTCTTGTGAGGGACAGGTGGAGAGCCCTGTATAAACCTCCCACAGAGAGAGGACAGCAGATCTGCAGTGGAGGATTATTCACGTGGCCATAGCTACAGACAGACATGTGGCGCACCTAAACTCAGCAGTGGGTGGTGAATGTAGATTCTCTGGAGAACAAGAAGACTTAGAACATTTATTTTTAAAATGTGGAAGACTGAAAGTTTTTTTTTTTTTTCTTAAAGATTTGTTTAAAGAATTTGATGAAGAATTTTCCAATAGAATTTTTATTGGGGGTGTTAAGTATAGGCATTCAATGAGAAGGATGACATGCTTATTAAATTATTTGTTGGGAACAGCAAAGTTGTCAATATGGAAAATGAGAAAGAATAAAAGGAAACAACTTGGGACCACTGAAGTGGAAATTATGATTAGAAAACTAGTGGGTGGAAGAATCAAAATTGAGTTTGCTTATTACAAACTTGTGAATAATGAAATTTGTGTGATATTTGGTGTTTTAAAGATATATTATGTGTGGTTTTTGAGGGTCAGTTGTTTTTGAATATTTAATTATTTGTTTTTTTTTATTATCATATTATGATTATTGTGAATATGTATAAGACATAAATTGTGATAAAATAAAAGTGTTCTAATCCCCCCTCTCTCTCTCTCTCTCTCTCTTTCCCTTTCTCATTTTCTGTCTTTTTACTTTCTGTTCATGAGAATGTAAGAATGTGTCTCTCAGAATATTATGCAACTTCTCTGTCGACATTAAACAATTGCTTAACAATTCATTTGGGAAAGCTGTAGAATTTATGGAATGCACCATTGTTTAAATGACTAGTGCCATCAGTGCGGAATGCGGTAAACAGCCACACAATTTTCCCGCTTCCTCCTCATGACCAGAAGTGGTTCCTAACTGGCCTTTTGCTGTATCTAATCCCCATGAAATTAGGCTGATATAGGACATTAAATCGCTTTTAGGCCATTTTGTACATCTATAAAGGTAGTGAATGTCACCTAATCAGTGTCTTAATTTTTTATCTGTATTATCATGATCTACTACAGCATCCCACTCTGACACTTTTACATTTTGCAATATAACTTATTCTCAACAAGGGTGCATTTATTTGATCAAATATACAGCAATTACAGTAATGTTGTGAAATATTATGACAATTTAAAATAACTGTTTTCTATTTTAATTTATTTTAAGATGTAGTTTCATCCTGTGACTGCAAATCATTCTAATATGCTGATTTTGTGCTCAAGAAACATTTCTTATTATTATCAATGTTTAAAACAGTTGTGCTGCTTTATATTTGTACATTTTCTTCAGGATTCTTGGTTAAAAAGAACAAAATTTATTTAAAATAGAAATCTTTATAACGTTACTGTCATTAGACCTGAAATTCTGTTTTGTCTTTTAAATTTCAATGTTAACATAAATGTTAAACCTAGGAAAATGTATTAACTGTTCATAGGCTTTGTCTCAAAATGTCTCAGTAAATGCTTACACACAAATACATAACAGAGATGAAAACTATATCCAGGGAATACTATATTAGCATTTTGGGTGCAATATTGTCATTTGTAATAATGATGGAATAAAGTAATAAGAGAGGGGGGAAAGGAAGGAAAAGCCAATTGGATGGAGAGGAATGCCCACAGGAAGTTAGTCAGGGCGGTTTGTCATGTCTGCTCTTTCCTTTCAAACCTTATCTGAGCCTCAGAAAGCAACCGAAGAATAGCAATTTTTAGAAAAGCTGGCCAGACAGTGAACAATCTGTCATTCAGGGTCAGATGACTAGTCCTATGTCACAATTGTTTTAGCGTTAGTATGTATTTGTATTTCTTGGCAACAGATTGTTAATCCTCATCTTTAAATAGCAAGTCAGTTGTTAAAATACCCCTTTGTATATCTTCACAGGTTTCTGGGGGAGTGTCGAGTAGCTCTTCGAGATGTGCTCAACTCTCCAAACCTAGCTGCTACTTTCACTGTGTCCCTGGTAGACACCAAAAGGAACAGCATAGGGGTGCGTTTCTCTGTTTGTCTTCACATTTCATTTGACATTGTTTATCACTTTTACATTTTATGTTGAATGATGGAACTACATGCAGCCTGGACCTTCATTGTTGGTAGCAACATCCCACATTCATGTCTACCACAGTCTGTACCTCACTTGAATCCCAAATTCATGTCACCCCTGTCCCACATGTAATTTAAGAAAGACATTTTGAAGAAATACTACAAGGCTATTTCTTACCCAACAGAGTGCCACTTCCTGGAATTGTGTGGTTATTTATGCGTGTAGGTTGACGTTGGGTGATAGAGAACGAAAAGAAGGAGAGGGAAAGGTGGAGTTGGTTTTCTTAGCTCCTTTGGATCTGTGTGCTCTTGAAATAGCTGAATCCGGAAATAATTTCAGGAAAGTACATTATAAGGTATCACCCTGACGCCGGTCTAATCTCAAAAACAACTCCATCATGTATAGTAGCTTTTCTTTCCCACCCCTCCCAAAACAGCTACATCTTCATTTAGGACTTTGATAATTTCATAATAAATCAAGTAATTTGACATTTTTCAGACCTCCCAGAGGACTACTTAGAACTACTATATACAGATTCAGAATTAACATGAATAATGCACAATATATAATTAATTCTAAAGTGAAGGTCATAGTAACCCACTATTAATGACTCAAGTATTGCCAAATCCTTTAGAAGTAATTACTAATTATTTAAATCAGTAATCTAAAGTGAAAAACATGATAACTCTCTATTAATTACTGAAGTCATTGTAAGCTTTTGAGGTTTTTGTACATTTTTGGATAGTAATGGCTTCTGATGGATTTGGTAACACTTGAGTAATTACTAGTGGGTTACCATGATCTTCACTTTAGAATACTGATCCAAATAATTAGTAATTACTTTAGAAGGCTGTAGTAACACTTCAGTCATTACTATCCAAAACTTTACAAAAATCTTAAAAGCTTACAATGACATAGAATACTGATCCAAATAATTAGTAATTCCTTCTGAAGGATTTGGTAATACTTGAGTCATTACTAATGGGTTACTATAACCTTCACTTTAGAATTAATTGTAGATGATTTTTTATTATGAATCTGTATATAGTATTTTTTGATTAACTAATAGTGAACTACCACATTCAACTAAGCACTATTACTTACTGATTCGTTAATCAGAGGTTCTTCTTAGGTAATAGTAGTTAGAATGTTAATCATGCATTACTCATTTGTTCCTGTGTAGTTCTTCATTAATGACGAAACAGTATTCTAACGTGTTACCCAAAATGCTACAAAATAATGAACAAAGAGGAAAAAAGGGAAAACACAGGTAGACACACTTGCAACAGAAATAAGAAGCTTGATTAGGTGCTTAACATCTTTACAGATAAAAAAAGCACAAATAATATTTTAATATGGTAGTGTGCATGTTGTTTATGTAGCATTGTATGAGCATAGTTATGTGTATGTGAATGATGTGAATAACCCTGTATGTGTTTATAGGCTAGAAATCGAATGTCAGAATGGGAAAGAAAGGTGATTTAAGCAATTTTGAGCGTGGCATGGTTGTTGGTGCCAGACGGGCCGGTCTGAGTATTTCACAATCTGCTCAGTTACTGGGATTTTCACACACAACCATTTCTAGAGTTTACAAAGAATGGTGTGAAAAGGGAAAAACATCCAGTATGCGGCAGTCCTGTGAGCGAAAATGCCTTTTTGATGCTAGAGGTCAGAGGAGAAAGGGCCGACTGATTCAAGCTGATAGAAGAGCAACTTTGACTGAAATAACCACTCGTTACAACCGAGGTATGCAGCAAAGCATTTGTGAAGCCACAACACGCACAACCTTGAGGCGGATGGGCTACAACAGCAGAAGACCCCACCGGGTACCACTCATCTCCACTACAAATAGGAAAAAGAGGCTACCATTTGCACGAGCTCAAGAAAAATTGGACAGTTGAAGACGAGATGAGTCTCGATTTCTGTTGAGACATTCAGATGGTAGAAACAGAATGAGAACATGGATCCATCATGCCTTGTTACCACTGTGCAGGCTGGTGGTGGGGGTGTAATGGTGTGGGGGATGTTTTCTTAGCACACTTTAGGCCCCTTAGTGCTAATTGGGCATCGTTTAAATGCCACGGCCTACCTGAGCATTGTTTCTGACCATGTCCATCCCTTTATGACCACCATGTACCCATCCTCTGATGGCTACTTCCAGCAGGATAATGCACCATGTCACGAAGCTCGAATCATTTCAAATTGGTTTCTTGAACATGACAATGAGTTCACTGTACTAAAATGGCCCCCACAGTCACCAGATCTCAACCCAATAGAGCATCTTTAGGATGTGGTGGAATGGGAGCTTCGTGCCCTGGATGTGCATCCCACAAATCTCCATCAACTGCAAGATGCTATCCTATCAATATGGGCCAACATTTCTAAAGAAGGCTTTCAGCACCTTGTTGAATCAATGCCACGTAGAATTAAGGCAGTTCTGAAGGCGAAAGGGGGTCAAACACAGTATTAGTATGGTGTTCCTAATAATCCTTTAGGTGAGTGTATATTAGTGTCTGTAGTATTACATCTATTATCTATTTGTATATTCAAGTTGTATATTGGAGATGTTGTGTGTGTGTTTGTTTCCTGTAGGTGTATGAATAATAAATTCCTTCTGGACCAATACACCCTACATCTCTCTAGTTGAATAATTATCAAGCTTCTAGATTACAAATAAATGTTTTAGTAATAACTGGTGGCAGACTGGGATATATATAAGACAATATCAGAATTCCAACTGTATGTTTTATTACAGCAAATATGTATTTTTGGAAATAGATGTTTGTTTTAGATTTGTTGTTGCATTGTTGCAGATCTTGTGCTCATTTCTTTAGTCTTTCTGAGAAGTGACAAAACATCTTCAATCTGTGTTCCCTCTGCCAGGCCACAGTAACCCTGCAGGTTTCCTACATCCCTCCTCCAGGGATGGTGCCTATCTTCCAGCCTCCTCCACAGCCAGAGGCCCAGCACACCCCAGTGGAGCTGGACACAGTTACAGGTCAGTCTACTTACATAATATACAGGGCCCATTCATAGAGTTCCCTGTTACAGGATGCAAGTGTTCCATTTGTAAACTGAGGGCTGCATCAGTATAACATCACATTTGTGCAATGTGATTCATATGACTTGTGTATATAATTGTGTAGTTTTCTCATTGGACACTATGGGTGAGGAGGACACTGAGAGCATGCTGATGATGGAGGTGGTGGAGGAGCCTGAACCTATTCCAGGGCCACAGGGGCAGGACATTGGGGCCCCTACAGCACCACCCAAAAAGGCTCCACCGAATTATAACCACGGCCTTAAGAAAAAGAAACGCCAAGGAAACAAATCCCCTCTGTCCGACAAACCTCAGGACCTCCAGGTGTGTATACAAGTATGAATCTTTGTTTGGGTGTGCATCTCTGTATGCATCTATGAATCCACAATTTGCTTTGTCATGTGTGGCTAGTCTCTATAGAAATCTGAAAAAAATGGCACCTTATTTCTTAATATAATTTCTTTTTTTTTTGAATCAACAAAAACAACATTTTGTCTTTAAATTGTAAAAAGCTGATTAATACTGGTTTCTTGCTCAGTGCATAATGGATGCCCTAATTCAATGTATCTGTATCACATGATAATCACTGTCCACTCTAGCAATTGTAATTTTCTCACTATGCTTCTACTTTGAAGATAGGGCCACCTTGTGGTAATGTAAAGTCTTGTGCAATAAGTCAAACATTTATTTGGGCTATGAACTTGTTTATTTGCTCTAGGCAAGACAATCTATTCATCTAAACGTTGGATTGTAGAATAGATCCAAGAGTTTAATTTAGATTTTGAACATTTTGACTAGACAATAAAAAAAGTTACAATATTCAAGTACATTTAAGCCAGTGGTTCTCAACTGAGATGAAAGAAAAATGCTAAATAAAAATAATAAAATCCAACTAACAAAACTATTTATAGTAAAATTAATTTGCATTGGTAGAGGCTTGCTGAATTAGGCAGATTCCAACATGAACATGACTTTTTGTTATTAATACTATGTATAATTATAAGCAATAACAACAATAGTAACTATAATATGAATAATAATTATTATAATAAAATTCTAATTTTAAGGATGTTTTGTTTACTTTTGTATCATGAACAAGTTTGATACTGTGTTGGGTCACCATTTTATGCAAACTTACAAAACTAGTCGAGAACCACCAATTTAAGCATTTAGCGAAGGTTTTATCCAAAGATAAGTTTAAAAAGTGCTTTAATATCCTATGCGATGCCATCGTTAGCTGATATATTTCTGAGTAGTTTTGATTTTAAAAGCATAGAAACATTAATTTATTGTATGTAATTTTAGGTACGGCTGCGCATCATTGAGGGAAGACAGCTCCCTGGTGTCAACATTAAACCAGTTGTCAAGGTCACAGTTGGAGGACAGACGAAGAGAACACGCATCAAGAAGGGCAATAATCCATTTTTTGATGAGGTAACAATTATTTACATCAATTTTATTCCCAGAGAGAAAAAACAGGAACAAAAATAGAGTAAATGCTCAAATGTAATTTGCATATATTCTTTCCTTTCAGACTTTCTTTCTAAACTTCTATGAGAAACCTTCAGATCTTTTTGATGAACCTATATTTTTAACAGTAAGTTATATTATTATCTTTATTAACAATGTTGTTGTTATTTTCATTGAACACAAACCTCTATGTCTATGTCTGTTCCAAGGTATTTGACTCCAAGTCGCTACGGAAAGACTCAGTTATTGGAGAATTCAAGGTAGATTTGCTCTTATTTCTTATTTTTCTTCCCTCTGCCCCTCTCTTGCTAATCACTGTCTTCATTTGGTGGTTTCTTCTCATTTCCAGTGAGTTCCAGGATATCTTTATTTTGATTTTCTTTACTGGTCACAGGGATGTTTTTTCTTAGATCATCATTTTCAGCACACATGTTATTTGTTCTGTTATTTCAGGCTTTGCTAATAATAGTGCTGATTTTGTGTTTTCTCTTTCAGCTGGATGTTGGCATGGTGTATAATGAACACCGTAAGTACCACATAGTCATAATGTGATGTTAATTGCTCTTTTCCAAAAGCACCGTTTTGATTTTGTCTCGGAACAAACAAACCTCTGGACCTAGACATGTCAGTTTTGAGACTCAATTAAGCTTGTTGCCTCTAAAATTAAAGCTAAAAAGCCCCTCAGTGTTTTATATTTAACATAGTTTTTTCTATTCCACTGAACAGGACATGCTATTCTCAGGAAATGGTTGTTGCTGTCAGACCCTGATGATCTTTCTGCAGGGGCCAGAGGTTATTTGAAGGTCAGCATGTTTGTGCTGGCTGCAGGTGATGAACCTCCGGTAAGTGAGAGAGAGATTGAGCATGATTCAGCAGCATGTTAACAAATCAAACCTTATTATAAAGATCAATCTCTCATTCTTTTGGAAATATAAATTCTGTGTTAGATGGATAAGAAAGAGGGCCTGGAAGAAAAAGAGGATATAGAGGGGAACCTGTTGAGACCAGCTGGTCTTACCCTGAGGGGAGCCTCTTTTACTCTCAGAGTGTACAGGGCAGATGATCTGCCTCAGAGTGAGTATCAAACACGTCTGTGTGTAGATGTGTATGTTTTCTGTTTGCATCTGGTAATCTGCTCTCCTCCTCGGACAGTGGATGATGCTCTTATGGACGGTGTCAAACAGTTCCTTGGTTTTGAAACCAATCGAAAGAACCTGGTGGATCCATTGGTGGAGGTCAACTTTGCAGGAAAAACGGTACTTCTGTTTTTGTAACTAGTTTAATCATGAGGTATAAATCAGATAAAACCCACTGTATCATATTTGATATGCAATTTTCTATTGTCTCTAAATTATCAGCAAAATTTTGCTGAAAAATCTGTTGTTCAGAATCTGCTACATGCCTTCTGTCATCTTAAAGATTTTATACTTTTTAGCATGTAATATGCTTTTTAGTATAATTCTAAAAATGTCCCCATTCAGGTTGAGATATACGTGTCTTTTTGCTGCTAAATCTGATTTTTATGAAGTAAATGGAGGAATACATTTTTTATTGTTAGTAATATTTCAGGATGAACATTTGCTGGACTAAAGTAACAGGAGTTTACTTGATTATCCATATATCATTTATAATCCATATATCATATATAATCTGGTTAAAATGTGAATATCAAATATGATATATCAGGCTTTTGAGGAATTATTATTTGTACTTCTTTCATTGTCATTGTATTGGATTGCATTGTATTGCATTATGTTTTACTCCCCAGAGTAAAAACTATGAGCTTTGATTATAAAACTATGAAGCATTTAAATATCATCTTACTAAGATATATTACTGGCAGATATTGAGTGACACTGATATTTAAGTGCATTTTATGTCAGTAGTCTGCTATACTGTTATAAAGATCTCATTGATTTTAAAATATTGGATAAATATTGAATATTTTGCTCAGTTTTTCCCTCTTCCTCTTTGAGTATGAGCTCCATATTCTCCTATATCATACTATATGAGCCATACAACAATCAGATATGATACTCAACAAAAAACACATATTCCATTTCAAAAAAATTTTTGGACTATTATTTTATATGTCATGCTTTATAGGATTAATAAGTTGCTCAAGAGGTACTGATATTATATTTTTCTATCTCTAGATCAGTAGTAAGATTCTGGAGAAAAACGCCAACCCTCAGTGGAACCAGAGCCTCACTCTGCCCATCAGGGTAAATGTCATACACTCACCTCACAGAACAACCTAACAAAGTCCTTCATTAGATTTATTAACAGTCTGTTTTTCACTCCAGTTTCCATCCATGTGTGAAAAGATGAGGATACGTATTTTAGATTGGTGAGTAAAATTTCATGTGTTTAAATCTAACCACCATATGTTAATATGGATTTCTTTATTTATGATGAAAATGTGTTATCTTACATGCTTTCCCATTCTCATTCTCTCAGGGATCGCGCAAGCCACAATGACGTTATTGGCTCTACACACTTATGTATGTCCAAAATCTCAGCCCCTGGAGGAGATATTGAGGGTAGGCTGTTTTTTTTTTTTTTTTTTTGTAGTGTGCAAATTGTTGCTCAAAATACAGCATGATTGAAGGCTTTTGTTAAGTGGTAGTGGCAAATCTAGGGGGTCACTGTCTTGCTTTACAGTTTTTGTACTCTCTTTATCAGTGGTTCTCAACCTTTTTTGACTCCAAAGCCCCATACTGTCCTCAACACGATTCAAAGACAACCCAACACCACCGGTCCCCTCCCTGGTTGAGAACCACTGCTCTATACTAACCATTTAAAGAATTAAAAAGATGAAGTGTGTTAATTCTGCACACCTAACAACATCAAACATAATTGCTGAAAAATGGTACATCTTGTCAATTCCCAGTGCAAAAGCTTGTTACAATCAGTCCTTCCCAAAACTCACATTGGTTGAGCCAAAACTTGACATGTTGAGTCACTCAAACAGCAGTGCTTGTGCCACAATGTTTTCCACGCTCTTTGGGAAGTCAAACAGCATTAAGCAATTTATTTGTAGTTTGTCTATTTAGCTAGTTGTAAGTAACATATCATCAAAAGAAAATATTCTTCACCTTTAAGTGCATTTGTCAATGTTGAGTGATGTCATATTGTTTGAGTAATGTGCTGGTTCCAGTGTTGAAGTGAGGAAAAACACTACTTGTTGTTTGCTAGATGATTTGTTGACTTGATTTTGGTTTGAAACTAGATAATTAAATTAACTGCATTTTGGGGAGTGTTGTATAAAATTGGCTTGTGTGTTCTACTCTGAATTACAGACAAGGATGACTAAAACTACTACAATTTTGTTAGCTACTTTTTAAAACTTTAGCATCTATGCTATTGCCAAGGAGGTATGACAGATCAAAGTTGGGTTACACATTATTTTATTGTGTCCCTGTTACAGTGTAATTATACATTTAAGTACTGAGTAATAGCAATTAACTACATGTACTTACTATAGAGTTATGATAGTTTTAGAGTTTGGTTTAGGGTTAGTTGCATGTAATTATGCCTGATTTATAGTTATTACTATAGTAAATGTAACATGTAACAAGGACACATTAAAATAAATGTAGTATATTTCAGTGTAACTGAAATTGGTTCCAGTATGTTAGCAGTTAGCAGTTGGTTTTGATATTTTGTGAGCTGCATAGAGTGAGCTTGGTGTGCAAATCTAATTACGTGTGGTGCAGACGTGATTAATAAAGGCCCGTGCATGAGTCAGGTTGTATAGCATCGGCTGCACTGCCTGCATCATTCACTTCATCTATCCTTATTGTGTCTCAACTTGTATTTCTCTCTGCACTCTGCACTCAGATGAGTTCCCTCCCAGGACCTTCCACGGCACTAGTATGTGTCTCTCTGATCTCAAATATGTGTACCACCCTTCCTGTAGATCACACCTATGTCAGATTTGGCCTTTTGTTGGGCTGTAGTGCTTGTAGTTTATAAATTACCTATTGCTTTATTCCACTGGTCTTTGGATAAGGTGTTTTCTATAACTAAATGGCAAAAGTATTTGCCACTGAATCTGTCAACAAGCAATATGAAAATACAGCAGTTTGTTCACATTTACAATTTGCTATTTATTTTTGTACTGCTTCTAGGCTAAAGGTGACTGCTCTGTGTCTAATTTTTGCTCTCCTTCTATTTTATGTCAATAAGTGGATGACAATATAGGCTTTCTTCCGACCTTTGGCCCCTGCTATGTCAACATGTATGGGAGCCCTCGAGAGTTCACAGCCTTCTCAGACCCACATGAGGCACTAAACCTCGGAAAGGTGAGATTCACTATATATATGCTATTAAATCATTCAAGTGCGTTAAGACGCAAAAAAAGAATTTAAATCTGTACTGGCGTACTGTCTGTAAATCACATGTCTGTTTGACAGACAGGACTTGTGCGCACAGAAAGCCAGTTAAGACACTGCGCCGGCCACATTGAGTTCTCCTTTGCACTTGAAGTGACAAAAACACACAAAAGTATGCCAAAATGCCTGCTTTGTCGAGTATCCTCATAAGCACAGTCTTAAATTAGTTAAATATAGTCTTAAATGACTGTAAAGAGTTGTGATGCCGTGGGATATGTGTCAGATCTGCATCATGTGCTTCAGATATTAAAGTGACAGCAGCCTAATAAACTTGCTTCTGTAATGTCATTGTCAATGTTAATGTAAATCAAATATCAAAAGACAAAGAGAAGTTCTTGACTGAATACATTTTGTAGCTTTAATAGGGATTTATCTATATTCAAATAATAATCTATGCAGTGAGACTATAGTTTGAAATAATCCCTTTTCTTTGCCTGACATATTGACATTACAGTACAGAATGGCTCATTCTCCATTATCCTAAACATTGTATAAGCATTCATTTAATGTGCTATTGCCTGGAAGAGAGACTCTCTGGAGCATGCATGAACATCAGATACTTTTGATTTTCCCGGCAGTCTTTCGGGAGAAAAAAATCAATCTACAGTCTTTCATAGACAACCTAGGATGTCTGGGACGGTCTTGTTTTTTAAGCTTTGTTACAAGCTGTTCACACATTGCCAATAAAATGTGATTAATACAAGACAATTCTTACATATAGCACCTTTAATATTGCTTAATAATACTTAACTATAAGTTCCTCTGTGTGGGTTTTTTGACATAGGGAGAGGGTGTGGCCTATCGAGGACGTGTGCTGTTAGAACTCATTACGAAGCTGTCTGATCAGGTGGAGCAAAAGATTGAAGACATAAACTCTGATGACCTGCTGGTAGTAGAGGTGAGATCATAGTTATTCCTCCTGGGTTTAACATCAGACATGAGATCATATGACACAGGAATGCATAATTTAATATAAGTGAAAGACCACAGTTGTGTTGTGTCACACAGAAATTCATGCGGAAGAGGAAGTTCTCCCTCTTTGCTGCATTCTACTCAGCCACTCTTCTTCAGGATGTGGATGATGCAATTCATTTTGAAGTCAGTATTGGTAACTACGGCAACAAGTTTGACAACACCTGTCTACCTCTGCCCTCTACCACTCAGTTCAGCAGGGCTGTGTTTGATGGTGAGAAATCACCTAATGATTTATACCTCAAATGTTTAGATACATTTTTTAATGCCCCACATAAAATATCCATACTGCTATTTCACTTTGAAGTGGATTCTCGTGGCATTTGTTCTTCCTGTAACAAGAAACACTATATATATATATATATATATATATATATATATATATATATATATATATATATATATATATATATATATAGTACTTTTAATGGGTAAATATACTACTATTCAAAAGATTGGGGTCAGTATTTTTTTTTTTAAAGAAATGAATAGTTTTATTCAGCAAGGGTGCATTAATCAAAAGTGACAGTACATACATTTACTACATTTGTAATAGTACAAAACATTTTCTAGTTCTTTTGAACTTTCTATTCATCTAAGAATCCTGAAAAAATGGACAACTATTTTCAACATTGATAATAATAAGAAATGATTCTTGAGCACCAAATCAGTATATTAGAATGATTTCTGAAGGATAATGTGACATCACAGGAATAAATTACATAATAAAATACACTCACCTAAAGGATTATTAGGAACACCTGTTCAATTTCTCATTAATGCAATTATCTAATTAACCAATCACATGGCAGTTGCTTCAATGCATTTAGGGGTGTGGTCCTGGTCAAGACAATCTCCTGAACTCCAAACTGAATGTCAGAATGGGAAAGAAAAGTGATTTAAGCAATTTTGAGCGTGGCATGGTTGTTGGTGCCAGACGGGCCGGTCTGAGTATTTCACAATCTGCTCAGTTACTGGGATTTTCACGCACAACCATTTCTAGAGTTTACAAAGAATGGTGTGAAAAGGGAAAAACATCCCGTATGCGGCAGTCCTGTGGGCGAAAATGCCTTGTTGATGCTAGAGGTCAGAGGAGAATGGGCCAACTGATTCAAGCTGATAGAAGAGCAACTTTGACTGAAATAACTTTAAATGACTCCGTGCCCTGGATGTGCATCCCACAAATCTCCATCAACTGCAAGATGCTATCCTATCAATATGGGCCAACATTTCTAAAGAATGCTTTCAGCACCTTGTTGAATCAATGCCACATAGAATTAAGGCAGTTCTGAAGGCGAAAGGGGGTCAAGCACAGTATTAGTATGGTGTTCCTAATAATCCTTTAGGTGAGTGTATATTAAAATGGAAGTTGTAATGAAAGCTGCCTTGATGACCATAAGAGACTTTTTTGTAAAACATTAATACATTTTACAGAGTCTAAACTTTTGAGCTGGACGATGCATATCCACACTAGTTAATGGAAAAATGCAGAGCCATATGTGATTTTGTGGGGGGAAAAAAGAGTTTTAAGTATTTTAAAAAACAAAGTAGTAAGATTAAATCTTTATGTTACATGAAATGCCCAATAATGTTTCATTTTAGAAGCATCACCTATAAGCCAATGAGTGATATTCATCTAACATCTTGTTATTTAGGCTGCCATTACTACTACCTGCCATGGGGAAATGTGAAACCTGTGGTGGTCTTGTCTTCAGAGTGGGAGGATATTGCCCCTCGCATAGAGGCCCTGAACATGCTGCTCAGCATAGTTGACCGACTGGTGAGGATCGTTCCTTCAGTCAACACATCAAAGTATATCAAAGCACAATCAGTTATAATTGTATTTCTTAATACGTTCATCTTAATAGGAATCAAACCTGGAGCAGGTACAGCTGGAGCTCAAAGCAAGAAGTGACGAACAGGAAGTGGAGCAGAGGGTTGTCCAGCTGCTTGATGATGTCATAGCTGACTGCAGGTGCAGATGTGCTGAAGTGTTTTGTAAAGCTGTACTGCACTCACTATGACCAACTAAAGCCTTCTTGTGTGTGTGTGTGTGTGCGCTGTAGTGAGGAGCTCCCAGAGGTGGATAAATGGCCCTGTGTGACTCCGCTGGATAAAGCTCTGAGGAATCTGCGCAAGATTAACATGCAACAGATAGTGCAGTCAGCACTGGCGCTCAAACATGGACCAGAGACCGAGCTGAGTACAGTGCTGGAGCAGGCTGAGGACTGGACCATGAGATTACGTCACCTCGCTGAGGAGGTGAATGAGATATAGCTTGCATGTTGAAAATGATATATTTTGGTGGTTTTGTAATGATTCAAATACTGACAGCAATAGGTAATATACAGGTAATATACCTGTCATTAACATTAATCAAAGAACAAAAGAAAAAGAGATTCATTCACGGCTCTTGAATGATTAAATTTTGTAGCTTTAATAAAGATTTAATCAATATTTAATTTGTACAGTGAAGACTATGCAATGTTATTTTACATTTGATTGCATTATTTAATTTCTGTAGTATTTGTTACCTGAATACTACTGTAGACCTACCTAAAAAGTAATTTTTTTTTCCATTTGTTTAATCTGTTCTGTTGTATTTATTTGCGTTGTCGCTTGTAATTTGTTTATTCGTTCTTATTTTATTACTATTGTTTACTTGACTTTAAAAATGTTTGAACTTTATATTAGTTAGGCCAAAGCCCAAAGTATACTTCGGCCATCAGCGTTCTGCGCACATGTTCGTGTGACGTAATTTTTGGCATCAGGAGGGTCCGTGTGCAGCCCAATTTTTGTGTCCGTGCGGACGGTGTGCGCACAACAGTGCTTGACTTGAGCGCTAGAAAACAAAGTCCACTAGAACGCATCTTTCCGTACTCACAGCCAAAGGAGTATACTTTGAAACTATCTGCGAGATGGAGCAGAACGTTGAAAATGAAGTATACTAACTTAATAGATTTTGGTGTGTTATAAAAATTTTAATCATTTGTAATTCATTGTGAAATTTCACTGATATGTTAAATGTTGGTGTCATAACAATGTTATTAAAATACATGGTTACATGGGTCAAAAACAAGGAAAACTTTTTTTGTGGTGTGGTGTCTGCTATATTAAAAGCACTAAATTAAAAGGCTAAATGTGGCATTTATTTTATTCTGGTTTATATGAAGATTGTTAAAATAAAAGTTAAATATTTTTATAAATATAAAATATTAAAATATAAAAAAATATATAAATATTTTTAAAAGTCAATTAAATGTCTGCTTTCAATTATATTGTAATGTTAAATTGCTATAATTACTAATTTCACCCCAGAAATTGAAATTTTTTTGGGGAATAATTACTAAAAATGTGCGATTTAATTCATTCTTTTTTTATTCGATTGACAGTAGTACTTTCTTTCTTTCAGCCCCAGAACAGTCTTCCAGATATAATAATCTGGATGCTTCAGGGAGACAGACGAGTGGCCTACCACAGAATCCCCACCCATCAAGTTCTCTTTTCCCAGGGTTACTGTGGCAAGCATTGTGGCCAACTTCAGACGGTTTTCATGAAGGTAAACACACTATTTGGAGGCAAAGCACATACTAACGCTACAGTGCAATTGATGAATGGAACCGTCAGGTTATTTATAAATCTCTCTATCTCTGTATGTAATGTTATGCTCAGTATCCACAGGAAGATGAGGGATGTAGTAAGATCCCAGCTCAGCTCAGGGTCAAGCTGTGGTTCGGACTCACTGCTGATGTCAAGTCCTTTAACCAGTTCGCAGAGGGCAAACTATCTGTATTTGCAGAGACGGTGAGTGGGCAGTTACCAAACATGCAATATTTTTGGCGTTTCTTCGCCTATGGGCACTTTTGCCTTGTGGAATTTTAGTAAACACTTTTCACTCTATTACTAATTTATCAGCAATGTTTAGCAGTGTATATACAACAAATTAATATGGACATTAATGTCACACAATTAACATTGAAATAGTTTTTCAGTTTTTGGTTAGATTATAATAGTTTTAAACATGTAGCAATTCATATTTTATAACTTATATTAATTCATATAAGTTTTTTCCAAGTGAGAAAAAAGTTGAAATCTATTGAAACCCTTCTGACATAAAATTGCCTGAAGTGGAAAAAAAAGACACTATAATGTACAGTTACACTACCTTTTTAAAGAAATTAGTACTTATATTCAGCAGAGATTAATTAAATTAATCAAAAATGTTACAAAACATTATACTGTTTAAATTCTGTTCTTTTGAACTTTCTATTCATCAAATTAAAAAAAAATTTAAATAGAAAAAGGTTATTTTAAATATTAATAATATTTCACAATATTTATGCGAATATGAATTCTTTTAAAAACAAAAAATCTTTCCTGGTAATCTGGTAGTGTATATGAAATAAAACAAAGAATTGCAGAATAGTGTTCATCCTTTGTTATTATACAGTACATTACAGTTACATTTGTTATAGATTCTTTGTTTGAATTTCTGTAATAGCTTCTTTTTTAGTTAAATGTGTCTTTTAGCATTGTGTGTTTGAGCTTCTGAGCCCCTAATGGAGTTATTTTGATCTACAGTATGAGAACCAGACTAAATTGGCCCTGGTGGGGAACTGGGGTACGACCGGTCTGACATACCCCAAGTTCAGCGATGTGACTGGCAGAATCAAACTGCCAAAGGAGAGCTTCAAACCCTCTCCAGGATGGAGCTGGGCAGGAGACTGGTACGTCAGCCCAGAGAAAACGTGAGTACCATCTTGTCATTAAATTTGCTCACAGAGTATTAGTGATATCAACATCATTGAACACCCTCTAAAACGGCATAACTTGGATGTGTCTTGATGCCCATGATGCCCAGAATGCTGTACGACGCTGATGCAGGCCATATAAGCTTTTTGGAGGAGGTGTTTGAAAATCAGATGCGTTTGCCAGGAGGACAGTGGATCGGCATGTCAGAGGGGTACACAGATGTGGTCAGTGTGTAGTTGTATTGTGACAAAACTAATGAAACTTTAGTTCTTTTTAAATCCAGTGAAGTTATTAGTTTTATTCACAAGGCACAAAGGAATACTTAGTCAAAGGGTATTTAAAATAATTCTTATGTTCTACATTAAAATCAGTTGGCAGGAACTGACCTTTTTGTTCTTTATGTGTCCACTGGGGGGCAGAATGGAGAAAAGGCCGTGCCTAAAGATGAGATTGAGTGTCCCCCCGGCTGGGTGTGGGGGGATATTGAGTGGAGCGAGGATCTGAAGCGTGCAGTGGATGATCAAGGTATGGAAACTTTGAAAAGTCTTATGCCACTGCTCTTCTTTATTCTGTATATAGAGATGATTTGCAAAACCAACATATCTCTACAACTACAATAAATCAGCTTTTTCCTGTAGGGTGGGAATATGGAATAACCCTCCCCCCGGACCGCCGACCAAAGTCCTGGGTTCCATCCGAGAAGATGTACCACACCAACCGCCGGAGACGTTGGATCCGACTCCGCCGTAGAGATATGCAGAAAATGGAGGCACTTAGAAAAGTACATCATCAGTCATTAGCAAAGTGTTGCCGCTCGGTTTATTTTCAGTCAAAGATATAATGAAGTTTCACATTGAGAGCAACTTATAAACAAAAGAGGAATCTTGGCCCAAGCTTCATTTTGTTCCCTTTGAATTCTGGGGGATTCTGGTAAAGCTCAGGGTGGCGTGACATAAAGAGCTCTGTGTAGTCTCAGGAGGTCTTCCCCTGTCCCTGAACGCATCTGGTGAGAGGCAGATGGAGCTCGAGAGGACACCTAATTAATCATGCCATCTGAGAATAATCTGAAATCAATCCCACACCTCTAATCCACTTGGCAGGAAAACCTGGGTCCAACTTTAAAGTCCCGCCGCAAATACGTTTAATGTTCATCATCTGTGTGAGGGTGTGTGTAGGGGCATATGTGTGTCCACTTATCCACATAGGCAAACAAGTTTGGGTAAAACACACTTTGTTAATAAATTAAATTCAGAAAATTACTGTTTCTGATAATAATAATGATGTTAGACTGAAGAACATCAACATATTTGCTTTTTAGAGTCACAGAGAATGGCAATGGGCCTCATTCATAAAACACGAACAGAACAAATTTGTGTAAATCGTTCACAAATCCATTCTTATGTAAATTGTCACATTCAATTCAATGTGACAGTTTACATAAGAATGGATTTATGAACAATTTACACACAAATTTGTTCTGCTCGTGGTGCCTGAATGAGGCTCATTGTGTTTACGTTTGGTTCTTTGCAAGAAACAAATAGGCCTACTAAAAGTAGGTCAAGAACTACAAGGAAAATTTGTAAGGGGATTGGGTTCAAAAGGTGGTGTAGATTAATTACATTTTTATAAAAAAAAAAATAATAAATTGGACAACTACTAAATAACAGGTAAAAATCTATTAATACACTACTGTTCAAATGTTTGGGTTAGTAAGATTTTTAAAAAATATTTTAAAAAGTAGTCTCTGTGCTCTTAATTGTAATATTTCACAGTATTATCAGAAATCAAAAAACTATTCTAATATGCTGATTTCTATTGTTCTAGTTTTCAACTGATTGTTAACTGTGATGATGCGTTTTTTTCCTCAAGATTCTTTGAGTACAAAGTTTAAAGAACAGCCTTTATTTAAAACTGAAAACTTTTGTAACATTACAAATGTCTTTGCTGTCACTTTTGATTAATATAATATGTACTTGCTTAGAAGTATTAGTTTCTTTAAAAAAAAAAAAAGTCGTACTGTCCCCCCGTACTGTCCCCAAACTTTTGAATGGTAGTGTATATTATTTATGACATTAAATTATTATTAAACCAAATGCCATCGGCAAACAAATCATGCTAGAAATTCTTCCAGAACTTCTGTAACTTTGCAAATTTGCTTATACTTTTATACTTATTAATACAATGTTAAATTTTAGTTTTGCTTGAAAAGTTTGTATTTATAGATTATATTTTATTTTATTTAATGCAGTATTATATATTTCTGTTTTATATATTAAGTGTCCACAATACTTTTTGGGGTTACTATTTTGGGAGTAAAATCAGTTGTCCTCATGGTGGCAGTCTTTAAGCACAGATTTAGAAACGTTTCTCTTGTGGTACCTCCCGTCTTTCTACTCTATTAGATAACTTTAATTCCTCACTAATCCTTTCCTCACTAATCTAAAGATCCTCATGTCTGCTATTTGTCTTTTTTTAATGTTTATTGCACTGTGCACCACTGGATAGGATCATACAGAACATGCAATTTGAGAAAAATACTTTCAATTACATAATTTAACTTTGATTGAATTAGGTTTTTTCTGTGTGTGCTCACTCTTCAACAGCAGCGTCCAGATGAGTCGGAACGCGAGGGCTGGGAGTATACCTCTTTATTTGGCTGGAAGTTTCACCTCAAGCAGAAGAAGACGGACTCCTTCCGGCGCCGACGCTGGAGATGTCGCATGGAACCATTAGAAAAGACAGGGCCGGCGGCCATCTTTGCCTTGGAGTGTTCACTGGTAATGAGGGTTGACTATTTGAGTGATGTGGAGCTGGAATTGGGGTGAGATTTAGAAATAGAGACAGTAATGGAAGGAAAGGAAAGTGGTCGAAGAGAATCAAACGAAGGCGAGATGCAATTTAGGCAAGGCAAAGGCGAGAATGGGTGTGGAGGGCTTTGAGTTTGGATGAATTGGAGGTGCTGAGAGAGACTGGGCAAGCAAAGTGGAATCAGTCTGGTAAAATAAGGGCATCATGGGATATCATTTACAGGGAGACAGAGATGGAGCAGTGAGTGTGAAAGACGGTGTATGCATAAAGCCTAGTTAGCATGCTTATTCTTTTACTCATAGTCTGGTCCACTGGGTCCATTGTTACGGGTCTATTCCAGGCAGCTTTGGCATAAGATGTCATGTGGGCTTGGCTGGGTTGAGAACTGAGAGTTGATGAGGGTCTGGAAACGATCCATGGTGCAAGTAGGGCTTTACTGAGGTGAACTAGATGATTCCCTTGCTCTGCCTCCCAGGGCACCTGAAAGTTCTGATCCATAGACATCAATTAATCACATTAAATGCTTAATTTAGTCTCAATATAAATGAGAAAGAGTCCATTAAGATGAACAGATGCATTAGAATGAATCTGACTTTCCACCACTACAGATAAGAGATTTGTTAAGGATGAACTGATTCACTTGAATGAACTTGCAGTAAAAGCGCAACCCGCGCCACATATCACGTCAGATGTAGCGTAAGCGTTTTGAACTGCGAGAGGTGTTACACTTTCTTCGTAAGTTGAATACAGAAGGCAGTCTAACGGAAGCTAGATATTTTACTTTATAAAGTTTTAAATATGGATTTTTTTCTTACACAAAAGCATCGCTTCGCTTCAGAAAGCCTTTATTAACCCCCCAGAGCCGTGTGGAGTACTTTTATAATGGATCGATGCACTTTGAACTATCATTTTAAGATAAGCCTATTGTCCAATTCACTAGAATGAATCACACTTTTTGCCACCTCTATATATGCAAAAGAGTTAGGAGGATTTGATTAACCACAATGAATCAAACTTTTCACTGCCACATATGAGAGACTGAAAGCATGTTTGATTATACCTCAGCTTGCGTAGCACTAAAAGCTGCATGTGCAAACAATGTGACATTAAAAATAGCGATTCAGTGTTTGGGTTTGCACTTCACCGCTACTCGTTGGAATTGGATTCCAAATGCTGTTCTTGTTTTAGAGGGCACTTTGGAGGGTGTGTTTCTTTCCTTTTTTTCTCCAAAACCATACAAGGGTATTGGGTTATGTAAATATTGTTAGCCACAAATGACATAGCAGTTTCATTTTTGGTTAAGAGACATCATCAGTCATTTTATTCAGAGAAGATCAGGATTTTTGTACGCGTCAAAATGATATTTGTGTGTCTTGGGGTGGTGACGTAATCACTTCATGCCAGTGGTTTGTGGCGCATATACATTTGCCCTTTCCACAACTGACAGCAGTTATCATTAACACATACTCTGTTTCGGGATATTGTGATATTTGATCCAACAAGAATGATTGCCTTGTCTGAACGCCAAAATGTGTGAATCTACTGTTTAGGTTGAAGGAACATAATGTGTTTCACAGTGTTTTTTTTTTTTTTTTGGCAACAGAGCAGTGTTACTGATGAAAAGAATGACGATAAGACCGTTACAACAACCTTTGGTGTCAACCGCCCAACCATCTCCTGCTTCTTTGATAGTGAGTTGAACATGCTAGTTTTCTCACTTAATTAAAATAATAACAGGTTTAAGTGATTACTGAAACTACACTGCTGTGCTTCTTCTTGATTCTTCAGATGGGACCCTGTATCATTTGCGATGTTACTTGTATCAGGCCAGAGACCTGTTGGCAATGGATAAGGACAGTTTTTCAGGTGAGCATACTATGAATGATCCAAACATAACTATTACAGACATATCAAGGTTTGTGTAAATCAGGGTTGTGCACAATACAAAATTGTTTTTTTTATTATATATATTTAAAAACGCAATTAATCCCAGTGGTGGCAAAGCTAAATTTTCAACATCATTACTCCAGTCTTCATTGTTAAATGATCCTTCAGAAATCATTCTAAAATGCTGATTTGCTGCTCAAGAAACACAATGATACTTTTCTCATGATTCTTTGATGAATAGAAGGTTCAAAAGAACAGCATTTATTTGAAATATAAGTATTCTTATTCTTTCAAAAAAATTCTAATGACTACAAACTTTTGAAGGGTAGTACCGGGTAGTATCATTTTCGGAGTGTCTATTTACACTAAGTGAAAATAGTGCACCTTGTTGGCAAACGCTATTGTCACTTAGTGTTAATAGCATCTATTGCTTAGAAAATATGCTATTTGCACTTGCAGTGTAAAAAGCTGCTGCTATATATTTCTCCAAACCATGGAGAAATCCCAAGGTCAAAACCTAAGAAATCAACAAAAGCTTTGAAGGTTACTCAATCTTGTTGGGTAAAATCTGGTCAAAGCTATGCATAGTACCAAGAAATATATGCAAAGTCATTTTGTAAAGCAGCTGCGTTTTTTTTTTTTGGCAGAATCTACATGTATTGCACTGTGACCTCTCAGATCGTGAACTTGTGGTTATTTGCATGGATTCTGAGTAATATACTTTTCTGAATGCAGTAATAGCATGACATTCAGACACACAGCAGGCATCAGCGAAATCTGCCTTTTAAGACATTTACTACAATACCACATGGCATGAAGAGCGCTTTGCCAGCTGTAATGCCATTTTCTTCAAGTTAACATACAATAAGATACATATTTCCAGGTCACATGGTGACACAAAATGAGGTCAATGATTAGTCCTAATGTGAAACATATTGAGAGTAATAGCATAACATGGCAGAATTATGAATTTATGATTTTCTGTTAAAAAAGGGTCAGTATTGCCTAGAATAATAGGAGAATTTTTATAAATAACAAAATCATAGTGAAGTCTTCTGAGACTAAATGGTAGAGGAACCATAACTGAGCTTACGTCAGAGGGTGAAATATTGTGCCTGGCACAGGCTAGGCCGAGGCATTTTGGGTCAAGTGTAGCCCAGAGAGAAGTGAAATGAAGTAGATTTACAATGGTGTCCATGAGAGAAGACGTTGGCAGCGAAGATGTACAAAATGTCATTTGTATAGAGAAGAGGTGGTACATAAAGTAAAACAAATCAATTTGGAGCCGTGGTCTAGTGGTTATTGCATGAGCTCTGAAGCAAGTTTGAATCTGGCTTGCAACATATCCCATTACCTTCTTTCTCTCCCTATCACATCCTGTGTTCTCTGAACTTTAAAATGTGGAAAGCCCTGAAACATTATATGCTGAATTTGTTGCTCTGCTCTGCCGTTTTTCTCTTTGATTTACTGGCGCTGGTTCCTTTTTTGCCAAGCTATTTTTTCACAAGAAATCATCTTCCATGACTTGTGTCCTTGGGAAATATCAAAACAAGTGCACATAAAGCATGTGCACTGCATGTCTTTTTTATTCAAGATGCACATGTGATGTTTTGCCAGGTCAGAGGGACTTGACTTTGGGATTGTGGTTAGAGCAGCAGAAGTTTATGTGAAGTTTCTAAACACACACATCAGGTGAAACATTCTCTGGTTTTGCAGTTATAGAAGTGCTTCTGTCTCTATATCTTTGTGCTGTATGTTAGCTATGGGTTATAGATTTTTGTAGTGGTTTTCTCTAACTCTTTAGAAAAAAGAAGTTACTCAAAAAATCCACAAAAGTTTTTCAGTAATGTTTTATTGTTATAGTTGTATAGTGAATATTGTGGAATTTTTTTTGATCCGCATGGAATTGCTCAGAAAGCCAGAGTTTGTTATTCCCAAAGATCCACACCAGCCAGCCACTTGATTGGTTATTCTTTTAATAATTGTAATTTGAAAGAGTTATGCGTAAATGTATTTCAGCCATCAATATGTTTAGTGCTCCCAGCTCTGTTTAAGCCATTCCACAGAATTCCCCTCATAAACGTGCAGATTCCGTGTGGGCCTTGTTATTACCTTATATTAATATTACCTATTAATAAACATGAAGTGAGTTTTCATTCAAAATGTGACACTGATTGTTGATGTTGGCAAAAAAAACAGTCCCTGAAAAAGTCAAATATAAAAGAGCTTTCTTGGCAACACCAGAGCAGTATTTCACCCCCTTTAAACCATAGCGAGTGTTGCCATGGTCTAAAGCTCTAAGTTGTGGTAGTGAAATTTTTAACCCAGAGTGCTCCACATCATTAAAATGCAGGCAAAATACGCCTGCTGGTTATCACCCATTAGAGATGTCTGGTATAAATCTCCTATGCATGGAAAAACCTTAGTCTAAAAATGGGAACAAAGCAGACAAGGATGAAAAGAAAAAAGAAAAGAGATTTTAAGGTGGAGAAAGATCTGAAGTATATTGTTTTTTGTTTTTTGAGAAATCCTGGAAATGTAGCTACCCGGGCTATGCGTTTAAGGTTCATTCTGAACCCACAAGCACAGATGAAAAAACATTGAGGATCCTTTTAAAAATACAGGCCTGGTATAAATCAGGCCAGTCTGGCGCTCTGATTACAAATCTACAAATAGTTTTGGGTCAGTCTCCTGATGCACAAAACCCAGCCTAGATCTTTTACAGGGTTCTGAGCTCTGAGGAAAATGAATAAATCAAGCTCGAGGCAGAAATCACTTGTCCTTGGTGCGCTTGAGAAGGAGTTTGGTAAAGGGAAATGATCGATTGACCACAATATTTATAAAGGAGGGAAAAATGTGGAGCTGCATCAGTGCTTTGGCTACTGGAGGGGGATTAGATGAAATCAGATGCTATAGGCCCCTCTGTTCTAAAGTTGGATATCTATCTCTCTATCTGTCTGTCTGTCTGTCTGTCTAAAAGTTTTTTTGACATTTGAATAAGATTTTCGTACAGTTAAACACTGTATAGTATTGATATATGGGAAATAATCTATTGCCAAAATCCTTCCCCTATTTTCTTTGAGCATGTCATTGTTCCCAAGGGTCATGCATCATGTTTTAGTCGTACACGTGGGCAGCCGTCGACATGTTCAGTCCCACAATGCCCTTGGGGAAGACAGTTTATTTACATTTCACTGTAAGCAGGCAGATTAGACACTGCCTGTGTTTATTTCCCATTGGCTTCTGGGTAACAGTGCACGCTCCCCATAGCTTGTTTATCCCTTTGTTTATTTGAGCCACTGTGTTTGTGGGAAGTGGGAAGTTGTGTGTATGTGTGTGTGTGCATGTGTGTAACTGGGCTAGTTTATTAAGAGCTGGGAAAAGTGTCTATTTCTCCCTCCCAAATGAAACTATCCCACTGAGGCTGCTTTACATCGACTGAAATAATAAACTTTGACTGTCCCTCCAATTTCTGGCATTCCTAAGCAGTTGATGTCACTGCATTATTTTTCTACACGCACACACACGCACACACATGCACACACACACACACACACGTTAGTTTTTGTAAATTGTGGGGATATTCCATAGGCGTAATGGTTTTTATACCATACAAACCGTATTTTCTATCCCCCTACACTACCCCTGCCCCTAAACCTACCCATCACAGGAAACTGCAAATTTTTACTTTCTCAAAAAAAAAACTCATTCTGTATGATTTATAAGCCTTTTGATGAAAAATGGGGACATGGGGTAATGTCCTCAAAAGTCACCCTCTCCTTGTAATACCTGTGTCATACCCATGTCATTATACAAATTTGTGTCCTGATATGTCACAAAAACACGCTCACCGACACACACACACACACACACACACACACATATGGATGTTGTGCATTTTAAAGGAATAGTTTACTAAAAACAAAACCATGCCATTATTTTCTCACCCTCAAGTCATTAAAAACTCCTATGCTGTTATTTAATGCAGAGAAATCTGGAAGAATGTACACATTGCTGTTTTCAGTGGCAGTTCATAGTGACCACAGTTGTCATGCTCCAGAAAGGACAAAAAAGTAACCCATACTACTTGTGCATTATGTTCCTAGTGTTCTTTAAATCATATTAAAGCTTTGGGTCAAATTCACGTTTTGACAAAGCTCACAAATTAGAAATTTGGGCTTGCATTCAAATTGAAATTATGTTTCTTAAGACATATCACACATGCCTTTGGCAAAAAATTGTAATTTGAACCTAACTACATAGAGATTTGGAATGACAATGACATAATTCTTTTTTTTTGGGTGAACTATCTGTTTAAAACACTCACTTAAATACATAAACACTCACACATGCACATGCTTTCGTTAACTCACTTACTTTTTCCCCCCTTTCTCTGTCTCACAACCACACATCATCTTTCAGACATTACATAGACCTACTAAAGTTAAAAAATGGTCTCACCCTCCCTTCACCATAACTCAGGGTATCTCTGGTTCTTTTCACTTCCATAATTGATGTTATATTCTTGGCAAAGTCACCCTCATTACAGAACCAAATAAAAACAGAAATACTTGTGTTTATTATGTTTATTGATGCATTGAAAGTCTTGTTCTGACGAGAAAGTACCGAATCACTGCCTCGGTCTTGATGGCAAACAGACTTCAATGAGTTGATGGCTGCACATCTTTCCCAACTCTTGATGCAGTTCTTTCCATGCATTTATCCATCTATGTGGCAATAACCTCCATCTGACCTGACTGAGGCTTTCTCTTTTCAGTTGACAGTTTAGATCTCGTTTTTGACAGTATACAAATGCACATTATGCTATTCCCTCTCGATGTGAACTTGCAACTCATGCCATACTTCATCACTCTCCATGACGTGAAAATGCGATGCAATATAGTGACCTTTAATCTTTGACTCTTTGATTAGATCCCTATGCCATTGTGTCCTTCCTGCATCAGAGCCAGAAGACGGTGACTGTTCGGAACACACTTAATCCCACCTGGGACCAGACCCTCATCTTCTACGAAGTGGAAATATTTGGAGACCATGAAGTGACTGAGAGGAGCCCTCCGCACATTGTGGTGGAGTTTTACGATCAGGACACCTATGTGAGTTTTTGTTGAGTTGGTATGTTATTTTATAAGCGGGTGTGTTTCATGTCAAATTTGTCTTGCGTAGTTAGACTTTTGACATGAAGTCTGGTCCAATTTACAGCTTATTCAGGCTGAGAACCGCCAACTTTGTCAGGCAGAGATTATCTGGCCAAAGTTCCTTTATAGAAAGCCATATTAAGTCATATTCATAGCTCTTATCTACTTAAATGAGGAAAGACTGAAATCCAGCTGTTTGACAAATGTACGTATAAATAACATATTTCAAATGATTAAAATCTTACAATGTTGGTATCATAAATAGCACTTCTTAAACCAGTGTTGTTATCGTAAACTAAAACTATTAAAAATTTTAAATGTTTATTTGTTATGAAAAAAGTAAATGAAAATAACTAAAAATAGAATAAGTCATGAAATAAAAATACATTAAAGCTAAATAGAAATATATATTTTTATATATTATTTATATATAAATAATACTCTTAAGATGATTTTTTTTTTAAGGCTAGTCCAACTTTTTTGAATTTTGTATTCTTAATTAAACAAACATGTAGGTAAGACTACAGAATTTATATTGAGCATTATATTTTCTCCAATTCATATACATGTATAAGTAGACTATAGTATCTCTGTGTAAAGCAACCAACCACAGTTCATTTTGTTTTATATGCTGTTTAGGGAGGGACAGGTTAATGATACCACAGTAATAGACTACAAACATTAATTAAAATAAAGTGATGTTAAAGGATTATTTCACAGACAAAAAGCTAAGACGGTTATTGATTGACTGATTGACTGAAGTTTATTTCAAGCAAATATATACACTCACCTAAAGGAGTATTAGGAACACCATACTAATACTGTGTTTGACCCCCTTTCGCCTTCAGAACTGCCTTAATTCTACGTGGCATTGATTCAACAAGGTGCTGAAAGCATTCTTTAGAAATGTTGGCCCATATTGATAGGATAGCATCTTGCAGTTGATGGAGATTTGTGGGATGCACATCCAGGGCACGAAGCTCCCGTTCCACCACATCCCAAAGATGCTCTATTGGGTTGAGATCTGGTGACTGTGGGGGCCATTTTAGTACAGTGAACTCATTGTCATGTTCAAGAAACCAATTTGAAATGATTCGAGCTTTGTGACATGGTGCATTATCCTGCTGGAAGTAGCCATCAGAGGATGGGTACATGGTGGTCATAAAGGGATGGACATGGTCAGAAACAATGCTTAGGTAGGCCGTTGCATTTAAACGATGCCCAATTGGCACTAAGGGGCCTAAAGTGTGCCAAGAAAACATCCCCCACACCATTACACCACCACCACCAGCCTGCACAGTGGTAACAAGGCATGATGGATCCATGTTCTCATTCTGTTTACGCCAAATTCTGACTCTACCATCTGAATGTCTCAACAGAAATCGAGACTCATCAGACCAGGCAACATTTTTCCAGTCTTCAACTGTCCAATTTTGGTGAGCTCGTGCAAATTGTAGCCTCTTTTTCCTATTTGTAGTGGAGATGAGTGGTACCCGGTGGGGTTTTCTGCTGTTGTAGCCCATCCGCCTCAAGGTTGTGCGTGTTGTGGCTTTACAAATGCTTTGCTGCATACCTCGGTTGTAACGAGTGGTTATTTCAGTCAAAGATGCTCTTCTATCAGCTTGAATCAGTCGGCCCATTCTCCTCTGACCTCTAGCATCAACAAGGCATTTTCGCCCACAGGACTGCCGCATACTGGATGTTTTTCCCTTTTCACACCATTCTTTGTAAACTCTAGAAAATCCCAGTAACTGAGCAGATTGTAAAATACTCAGACCGGCCCGTCTGGCACCAACAACCATGCCACGCTCAAAATTGCTTAAATCACCTTTCTTTCCCATTCTGACATTCAGTTTGGAGTTCAGGAGATTGTCTTGACCAGGACCACACCCCTAAATGCATTGAAGCAACTGCCATGTGATTGGTTGATTAGATAATTGCATTAATGAGAAATTAAACAGGTGTTCCTAATAATCCTTTAGGTGAGTGTATATACATACATACATATATACATACATATGCACACACATATATATACACACACACATTATTTACACATATAATACTTGCTAGAAGTATTAATATAAAGTTAGCTTGCTACCAAATGTTTCAAACCTAGCTGAAACCTAGCAAATGTTGACGAAACCAGGGTCTACTTTAAGTTTTCCTTAGAAACTGTCATAGTATCCATGTTAACCTGGTCTTGACACAGAAAATGCTTGACAAGTTATTTGACCTCTGCAGGGTGCTGATGAGTTTATGGGTCGTTGTGTTTGCCAACCTTCAATGGTATCTTCCCCTCGCCTTGCTTGGTATCCCATCCAGAAAGCTGGGAAGGCTGCTGGGGAACTTCTTGCTGCTTTCGAACTGATCCGTAGAGATAAAGTAAGAGTTATCTCAATTATTATCATTCATAGTCATTCATAGTCATTGGTCTTCATTTTTAAATTTTCAGTGCTTCTTGTGAAGGACACAGTCATGATACCATGATATAAGGCCTTGAAGGTCACCATCCATCATAATTAAGATGATGATTAATGATGATTCTGTGGGATTCTTTGTGTCCTCTAGACACTTCTAGCACAGCTGTTGTCTGCAGCATCTCTGTTGAAAGAGATGCTTTTGTTATGAGTTTAACCCACAAGTGTTTACATGGCACATATCACAGCTTCTCCAGCACCACAGAGGAAGTTTAGTGGCTCCTTAATTCACCCACGCAGCTGCATTTGTATGCATAGCGTCTGACAACATATGATTTAAAATTCAAATGCTCTCAGTTTTTATAGTGCATCTGTGTACACATAGATGTGTGTTGAAATAATGTATTCATTTATATTCTTTCTCTCTTTCTTCATAGCCTGCAGTTCATCACATCCCAGGGCAAGAGGTTAGTCATATTTCTTTAAGTTTAAGCCCTTCTTAAAAAACGTGCACAAACACACACACACACACTTCCTTTTCTCCTTCAAGTCCCCGCTACTCCCTGTTCTCTCAGTCAGGCACGACTGAGTAATTGGATAGAGCTGCTGTAAATGACATAAACATCACTGTATCTGAACCGGTTTCTCTAGCCCTGTCTATTTGGAGACTGGCACCGCTCTGCAGCTCTCAGTTCAGGCAAACGGCCCTGTCTGGGCAATGCAGACAGCCAGGAGACTGATTGGAGATGCCAGTGGAGTTTAGGAGTGCCAGAGGCCCCACCCAGTCCAGACCTGACCAGCTGGCATCTGTTAGAGTGGGATAATCACAGGGAAATTGAATTAAAGTGAACCCTTAGAGAACAGTCAAGCCACCCACCCACGCACAGTCGCACACACACAAACAAATGCCCACACAGTAACACTTTATTTATTTGATTTTTCTTTTTTTTCCCCAGGGGGATATTATACCACCCTCACATATCATGGATGAGGTAAGTGTTGGTAAAGGATTCAGTGAATAGACAATGAATCTTGTTTGCAGTTGTCCCAGAGCATCTCTTTCCTGTTCTCTTGTTCATTTTCCCCTCTCTGTTTATTTTGGGCATCTTCAAGCTTGTGCTTCCAGGGTTCCTCTCTGACAGTCAACAGCAATGGGTACAACTCACCATGCACACACATACACAAACACATTTTACTGTATTTAGCAGGAACTTTTGACTCAAAAAACACAGGGCATGTGGTTCCACCATATTAAACCAAAAGGATTACAAAAGTCCTTCAGATCTCCATAGCAGCCAAGCGTCTCTTCAAATGTTAAAACATAACTCAATATGGAAGATAGCTGGAACCAGTATAGTTAGCTCCAAATTGTCATTCCCACTGGTTTTCATTAGGCTGTAGATATGGGGTGTTGAGATCTAGATTGTTTTTTTTTTTTTTATCCCTGGTGGGTAGATTCCTCCAGAACTCTATGTACTATGTACGCACCTCCTCGATTTTTATGACGCCTGCCAAGGACAAGATCTTTTGGGAGGTGACTTGGAAATTGAGAGCCCTTTCTGATCTGTCTGTATTCCCAGCTTTCCTAACTACTGGATTCTACTTCATCTGCACAAAGATTTGTATTGTTCTGCAGTGGCATTTCAAAAAGACACAAGTGATGGGCTAATGGTGTAACTAACATGCTGCTATTAGACTGCATAATAGCTGCTCTTCATTAGATACAAACACACTGGGGACTTAAACACACTGGACTAGTACATGTGCTTTGTGTCGCCAATAGTAAATGAAAACATTGGCAATACATGGGAAATATGGCGCTGAAAATGAGGCTTGCACTTTTCCTTTTTCTCTGTACTCCATCTTACTGTCCTTGCTTTGCTGAAAATAACTGCATGATATCATTAAGATCTAGGAATGCGATTATATTAAGTGATCAATATTACAATTTTATAATAATTTGTCTAAACAAATTAAAAATCAAACACTTTTTTAAAAAATGCTACAAGTGAATTTAGGCATCACAGCATTGTAATGTACAGTATGAAAAATGTATATTCATTATGAATATTCAGTTTGGTAAATATTGCATATAACATTATTAAATTATTAGTGTTTTTAAAGATTATAAAATGTTATCTAAATGTATAAAAAATAGGATAAATAAGCATGCAAAATTTACTGTCATAAAAATAAAAAAGCAGTAAATAAAAAAGCTATATTGGCCAATATGTGCAATACAGTATTTTGTTCTGCATTCCTGTATCTCAAACAGTAGAGCATGGCATTAGCAACTCCCAGGGAATGTATGGACTGATAAATTGAATGCAATGCAAGTCACTTAAAAAAAAAAGAGTCTGCCAAATGAATACATTTAAGTTCAATATATTGTGCATCCTATTAAGATCTTATAAGTATACTGTTTAACTTTTAAATACAGTGGCCTTTCCAAAATGTTATGTTTGTGTCTAAAGGCTTGAGCATGTTGAGCACTGAGTTTGTATAGTTGTCAGGAAAGGTTCTCATTTATCGATTAGATTATCAATGCTTTTTTAAAGGTGTTCCTATTTTAAAGTCACCATGAAATCAAAATTGCCAAAAAAATTTTTTATGGAATATTGTAGCATTTATTATAAATGATTTATTCATACACACCATTCATGTGCCCTCATAATCTTTAATCAAATGAACTTTCTCTACCTCTTGCAACGACGTCTCTTCTCTGATGACATGTTTACTAACGGGAGGGCAGGACAATCCAACGAGCCAATCAATTCCCAATAGACAAAATCAAATCCTGCACTACATTTCTTGTTCAAGTCACAAAATCACAATATGGAAGAAAAGACTATCAAACCATTCATTTTGTTATTTTTGCTAATTTTAATGGCGCTCTCTTAATTAAGTTTTTAACCATGGAGAAGTTTTCAGCCATGGGGAATTTAAAACATTGCAATTCTCCATGGCTGAAGAATATCTCCAAAGGTCTCTTTGCACAGAGCACCATTGTATTCAACAGTAGTGCCATTCATCAAACAATTGCACTGGCTCAATGCAGTCCCGGCTAATCGTTGTGTATGTGTGTGTGGACTGTGATGTAATTGCTAACTTTGATTGGCATGGAAAGTTATGATGTTTGACTTTTTGTTGCTGCTATTAGTAACCAATTTCTTGTTTGTTTTCACACCTATTTTCAAATTCGGGTGTGTCATGCAAATGTACTTGTTGAGAAGAATGGAAAGAAGTTGAGTCCTCTAAATGTACTCTTTAGCCCTATTCGGACAGTAATTGTTTCTCACGTGAATGCCCGTAAAAATAAATTTGCATGCCACCTCAGTGATAAAAGTCGTGCATTCGGATGGCGATTTATTCACGGTGGGAACGCGCTGCTTACGTGGTTAATAACATGATTGTATGCTGTAAGTAAAACGTCATATGCTTGGTATAATAAGAATAAATGCATATTTAATTTAATAATAGGAAAATAATATCCTAATTATTATTTAATTATTTAAGATAAGATATATAGACGCACATTATAGTTAAAATGGTTTTCTGTCTTGTATTGTATCTCAAAATAAAGGATGTAATTTTATTCCACATGGAAACTAGAGGAAATAAGTTAATACAGCCTCTTATTTACATGAGGTAAACATAATGCTGCTTGGTTATTTTAAAGGGGTGATGAATTGAGAAATCAACATTCCCTTGAGCTTTTGATATATAAAAAGGTCATGATAATATAAGAATATCCTGTAAGTTTCAGAGCTGAAAACCTTCTTGTTAGTCAAAGAAAAGCTTTTATAGACACCAGGCCCAGCAAACGACAGGTTGGGGATCTATGACGTCAAAGGAAGGCAAGCACTGCCTCAGCAGAAGAATATCCAACGCCTACTTCATCACTGCCTGTTTAGCCTGCCTGATGATTCATGTAGTCAGATGTTCTTTGACTGTGTCAGTAAATCAAACCAGTGACTAAACATCAACTTGCGTTGTTTCTCTTAGTAGGATGAAAATAATCTGTTATTTAACAGTGATTAAATTCTATAAAGAATGCGATCAAAGAAAGCTCCCTTTGCAATCGTTTGAGTAGCACACGCTGAACCTGTCAATCAAACAGAGAGTTTATCAGTGACGCGTTTAACAGTGACTCCCGCTTTATTCAACGAATCTCTTAACTATATCACGTTTGCACTGTTAGTGAAGATGAAAGCATTCGTTAGTGTACAGAAACTGAGTTGCAATGACGAAATTGCTGCTTTCATGCGCTCAGCATGTGTGTGATCGGCTACAATGCTCATCACTGCAACCTTTCATGCCACAATCTTAATATAATGCCATAGATCTAAATGTAATGCAACACTTTTCACGATAGTTAACCATGAGAACTGTAATAGTAAAAACGAGCTAAAAGAGAGAGTAATACTATTTCAAATGCAAAGACGTTAGCCAATCACAGCAGTGGGTGTTTACACTGAAGTCTCCCAGCGGACACGCCCCTTAAAACGGAGCGTTCAGAGCAGAGGGCTAAAATCGGGGTAGGAAAAATGACTTTTATTTATAAATTATGACAATTTTTGATGTAAAAAGCATTCTAACATTATTAGTGCACCCCAGGAAACATCATAAAACGATAAAAAAAAAACTATAACATATATAATTGCTGCTGTAATAACGGCCCATTTCAAATGTTTACGTGCTTTTATTTTTTATTTATTTATTTTTTTTGAGCGGTGATGAAATATATTGCTCTTGTAAATACAACGAAGCGCAACACATGCTCTGCAGTGGTCAAAAAGGATATAAACAGTGAATTTTGAAGTGATATATTCTTGAAAACTCAGAGATGTGGATTCAGACAGCAATTAAATTACCACATGACCTTGGTGTTTGTCAAAAAACAGTAGGTAGTTCAGCCGAGGATTTTTACACGGGTGGTGGGAGAAAAACACTGACATTCTGGATTCGGATGGCAATAAAATCACTGACTAGCCCCTGTCAATGATGAAAATACCTTACGACCCCACGAGAAACAATCACCGTCCAAATAGGGCTTTTGTCTCCTTCAATTACATAAAAATAACATGGTTTTTGAAGCTGTTAATGCATTTTCAGCCATCTTACCTCACACTAAATAGAGAACTTAGTGTATATATATATATATATATATCAAAATATCGTTATTTTAGTATTATTTACATAGTATTACAGTTTTGATTCATATTTTTAATTTTAATTCGTTTTTTGCTTTTGTCATTTTTTTATTTGTATTTTATTTAAATATTACTGTTTTATTTTTTTTTTTTTTTTATTTCATTTGCATTTTTAGTTTTTTTTAATTATTATTATTTTAGTGCTTCAACTTAAAGTTTTTTCAATTAATTACCAAGGCAACATTTCAAAATTTTGTCTAATATTTGTATTTTATTTTCAGCTTTAATTAAATAAATAAATAAAAAAAGTAGTTTTAGGTTTAGTTAACGATAATAACAACCCTGATCCTTATTGACTTTTCCTATTATGCTTTGCCCTTTATTGTTAGTCAGAGGACTCTGATTTGCCCTATCCACCACCACAGAGGGAACCTAATGTCTACATGGTGCCACAGGGGATAAAACCTGTCCTACAGCGCACTGCTATTGAGGTGGGCCCAAAACGTAACCTCAGTTATCCATTAACACAGTTTAAAAGCACTTCTAGCACAGTATAGACTTGATTTGAACCTTACAAAATGCTATTTTTCCTTATATGATTACTTTAGGCCATTGCACCTGATGTGACAACCTTTTAACCTTTAAACTCTTAGATACTGGCATGGGGTTTGCGTAACCTGAAGAGTTTCCAGCTGGCCAGTGTGACATCTCCCAGTCTTCAGGTGGAATGTGGAGCAAGTGTGGTTCAGTCGTGCGTCATTCGAAATTCTAAGAAGAACCCTAACTTTGACATCAACACCCTCTTCATTGATGTCGTAAGCTCTGGATTTTGATTTGTCAGTTATTATCTACATACTTTTGTTATAATAAAGCAGGTACAATTAGGTAGGATTCAACTTTAATGTGCATTCATCAAGGATGAATACAAAAATACCACATCTATTTTAACTATCAAAGGTTAATAGTAAATACCTTTGACCTTTGGATGAGCCCTCTTCAGACATTTCTTGTAGATTCTTCATGTAAAAATCCAGTTAAGATATCAAATTTTTTGTTACAGCATGCTGCTAACCAGTTGTGTCAGACTTATATACAATGTGGTCACGGTGTCCTTCACATGGTGGATGTTTCATGAGTGATGACTGGCACAGTAACAAAGTTCCCCAGCAATGAGCGTCAGTTCTTAATTCTAAAACGTAAGATAGTTTGGATTCTGTTCCAATACTCATCTAAGACTGGGAGGCATCGCATGGAAAGAATGCTGAATGACTGGGAAAGTTATTTGCACTGTCAGTCGTGGTCAGTCCTGTGCCATACCGTGTCATGTTTGACTCAGTTTAGGGTGTGAAACACTTTCACAGAGGACGAGAGGAGAGAGAGAGAGGAAGGTTCTTTGGAATAACAACTGAAATGGATAAATAAACAAGTCATTATGTTACAAGTTAAAAGTTTAGAAGTCTTGCCTCTCTTTATGTTCACATCTCTGCCCATCTCCTACACTCTAGCGACTGCCCAAGGAAGAGCTCTACATGCCCCCATTGGTGATCAAGGTTATAGACAACCGACAGTTCGGCAGGAAGCCTGTTGTGGGCCAGTGCACAGTCCACTCACTGAATGAGTTTCGCTGTCAGCCAGAGAGCCTGGAGACAGACCCTACAGAAGAGGAATTTGGTGAGACAGAGGAAATAAGAAAATTACTTTAAAACTGTTTGAACAATATTGTCCTGTTCCTGGATCAACATCTTTGTTGATCCTGGAATAACATCGCAATCAGCCAATCAGATTTGAGTTTACAAGTTTATGTCAAGTTTAGGTTAGGTGCTTCTACATCAGTGTTATTCACCTATCATTTTCCTTTTATTTTAGGGAAAAGTTATGGGTAGGGTTAGTTTTAGGGGTAGGACTAAATTTTCAGACATGAATGTTGTTTCAGGAGCAACAAAATATGTTGATCCAGGAACATGTCTTACTTGGCTAAATCACAGTGACCTTGTTACTAACTACATATCAAAATATATTTGAAATATTTTAAACACAACAGATACATTTAAAGGTGTGCGTGTGCGTGAAAAGTTTATCTATTTTAGGGTTTTGTTTAGGGTTGGGTATGATATGGGAAAAACAATTTTTTTATTTAAAATGCAAAAATCAAATGATTTTCTTGATCCTCGGTTCCATTAACAGTTTTCGAGTGTGCGTTCTTCTGACGATGTGGATGAAACATCATACTTAATGCTTACAGTATTTATGGTATATTTTCATCAACAGAGGAGATTGCTCACACCCCTAGAGATGAAGTTCTGGTTGATATCGATGACAAGGAGCCTCTCATTCCTGGACAGGTATGATCTGTTTTTTTTTACCTGCAACTTAAAATGTCCTTCTTTTTCTTGAGCTGATTGACAAGGTGACATGTTGTGCTGTATCCACATTTCTTCTGAAACTTCCTCAGAAATGCTCTTTGGAAGAATGGCTTTATAGCAGTCATTCTTAACCAGGGGGCCTCAGCAAAAAAATTCTAAGGGAGCCTCAACATATCATTTAAATTAGTACAATCAATTTTATACATTTGATGATTATAGATTTTTCTAGTTTTGCCAAGCTGTGAGATATTTGATCAGGCACACGTAACAATCTTTATCCAGTAAAACACAACTGGAAAAGTCATATTGTTGTGGACACTGCAGTCAAAAAGTTGAGAGCTATGAATACACATTCTATTTTTTCGTTTTCATTTTTTATGGTGTTAACCCTCTTGGCTTTTAGTCAGTGGATCATTGGTCACATAGCTTGGGTTTCTCCAGATTTCCTTTGGAGCCTTGTTAGAGTATGAGGTATGCTGTCATGGCAAGGTTAAGCACTTCTGAGTATACACATCACTTTATTCACTTTATAAGGTCTTCTAGGGGTAGTTTTCTCCATGCCTTTATTGGTGGCATTTAAGTGTGATTCTAGTTGTGAAACAACCACATCCTGTCCATTATGTGGGTTACGGCATTGCCCCAGAGGGACACAACGTCTGTGGCACTAAGAAAGCAGGGGTTTTGTAGACAGTGACTAGTGGAAGGCTGCTTCTTGAAGGATTGAGAGACAAGATCACAATGGGTATTAGTAGAAAAATGCTGTTTCTAAATCTAGCTCGCAATCTATTACTTGAATTTACTTTTAGATTTTTAGAAACAAAATTTGGCCAAACTAGCCCTGTAATGTTGCTATGGTGCCATGTTAGTCAACTTATGGCATAATTGGGGGTGGGTGTGTGATGAAATCATGAAATCAGTAACATGATGGAATACTGTTTGGCGCTAACATGTATGATGAAGGTTTACACCATCTTGAGACAATGACACGCTTTGCTTTCTGAGAAAAGAGAGGCCAGCTTTAATGACGCCTTCTCGAGCTGTCATCAATTCCCTCTCATAACTACGACCTAAAAATACTCCCAAAAAATAAATAAAAACAACATAAAAAAATGATCAAGTGGGATTAGGAAAATTGAAAAATTGTTTCCATGTCTCAGCTTTAACCTCTCAGCCTTTATTTGTTCATTCACTGGAAGAAAATTTAGACTAGAATATCAGATTCGGGCCCGCATGGCCCACTTGGTTTCCTTGGAAATGTATCGTACTCACAAACGGCAGTTTATTTAGGTTTTTGACCTTCCAGCCCGGCTGGCAGTGCTTCCCTGTGGATGTGAGACGTTCTGTTGTATGCAGAGTGGAAACAGGAATATTTTGAGTTCAGTTTTATAAGCCCACGCCCAGCTCTAGTTAAGAGCCATTAATTGTGATTTTTTTCTTCTGCACTTGCTACCTTTTCTGTTGATCTAATCTGAGAACCAGATTCAAGATTCAGTATGTGACAAAGTAATGTTTTTACCTGCAATGTCTTGCCTTAATTTGATCTATTTGTAAGCCAATTATGAACCTGAAATGTTACGTAACACAGTGCCACTGGCCTGGACGTCAGTCCAAGGCAATTCAGATGGCATCACTGGCCACACCATTTGTGGTTTGACTGAAATCAGTTGCATACTCAAGAAATAACCACATGTTTGACTCTGAAAATGTATTGCTAGATATACAGTAAACATCCCCTCCAGTTCTGCTCCTGATTTCAGATGTCTCGTGACCACTGCACTATGGGCTTGATTTATAAATGTGCATTTGTATGATGACTGCCATCAAATGGCTCATTCTTGCTAACAAAAATAAAAGAGGGACCACAACCGCAGTCATCTGTGGTAGAATCCCCAATGACCCTCATTTTTGTCTATCAGAAATGTTTGATGGAATATAGGAAGTGAAGGAAATGTGGGAAAATGGGTATGTTAACTTCATTTTTGTAAAGAAGGGCTATTGTTGCATGGGTTTGCATGCTCATCACTTTTTGGTATTGCTTGAGGGTGTAGTTGTTTTTCTTTTGCACATGTAGTTCATGCATTTGATTAGCAGTTTTGGCAGCTCATCTTCTTTTTATGTTTTCTGTTTTATACCATGTAGCATTCATAGATGTCACAGGTTCCTCCAGGGTGGTTTTGACATACAGTAGCAAGGTCTTTCGTATCGGCCAGCTGCACTGGTTAAGAATAAAGTTTCAGGGGTCTATCGCACTAGAAAGAAAAGCAATTTGATCCCTGGGCCACAATCCCGCATGACTTCTAGCATTCCAGTGGGAGCTTGAGGCTGCTGTGATCCACTCAGAAAACCATGAAAAGCCAAAGAGGAAAATATGATTGTCACTATGTGGCTACTGTTTGGAACCTGATGGTATAAACGGTCTGATACTCACTCTGAGATCTGGAAAGAAGATACTCAATATCTCCAATCAATATCCTGTGCACAGTAACTTTTAATTGTTTAAAAACAGAATACAAAAACATAGCAAAAAATGACAAAACCTGCATGTCCAAGCTTGTTAAAAATACCTTATCTTCTGTCTTTTCTTGAGACTTGAGACCAGCAACCATGATTTACACATTTTACCAAAAAATCTAACTCAGACAGTTGCAGAATGCACAAAAATCTTCACAAAATGCTACTTTTGCATGCCGTATTTAAGCGGGAAAAAATCAACACAACCATTTAAAAGTTTGGGGTACATTTTTTTGATGTTGTTTTTGAAAGAAGTCTCTTATGCTCACCAAGGCTGCATTTATTTGAACAAAAATACAGTAAACAGTACTATTGTGAAAGATTACAATTTAAGATAACTTTTCTATTTTAATTTCTTTGATCACAGCTGAATTTTCAGCAGCCTTTACTCAGTGTCACACGATCCTCCAGAAATCAGTCTAATATGATGATTTGGTGCTTAAGAAACATTCTTATTATTATACATTGGTTGGTAGAATAAATGTTTTTACTTGAACAATTTATTGCATCATTGCTGAAAGTAGTAATTTCTTATTCTTCAAAAAAAATTAAACTTTTGAATGGTTTAGTTGATTTTGTATATTTATTTTGTATGCGTTGATTCTGCTGATCTGATTCAGGTGCCTGAATTTCAGCATTGACCTGATGTTGTTAGGGTTATGTTTATGCCGAGTTCACATTCCACGATTTTTAAAGTCAGATCACTGTTCTTGTCACACTGCACGACTATCTGGGGTAGCATTCAGTTGCTGCTGTGTGCACATTGCACGATGGATCAGCGACAGGGGGTTACACATCCCCAACCACTCTGTCTGGTCCACAAACTATGTTTCACAACCAAACACACAAGAAAAGATAAAGAAATAACGCAAGATCACGTGTGAGACCTGAATTATTAAAACATGGTAGCCTGCAAGAAGCTTGCGATCCAAATTCTGCGCTGATTTGCAGCGAAAAGGAGAAAAAGAAAAAGCCATACTTGTTGATATTCTGGTCTGTATCTTGCTCTCTCATTGGCTGTAGGTCATCGCCGATGTAATTTTCATTCAGAACACATTTCACACAGCAGGATTTTGAATCGCAGACAGGTCCAGATATTTAGCATGCCAAATATCTCACGGGCAGATGCGATGCATTGTCAGTTCTCTCAGATCGCGTCTTTGATAATGCACACTGCGTGATTGTCACTTGCGAGAACGAGCACCGATTTGCCTCCGATTTTAGACGTTTTTCTAGGATTTTGCAGAATCTGTTGCCAAGTGAAATTGGGGTGTTTTTGTCTTTTCATTCATGTGTTTCCTGTCAGTTTAGTCTTGTTAATTCCCTTGTTAGTTGCCTTAGTTATTACTGAGTTTCACCTGTGTCTAGTTTAGATGCATCTGTTTGTCTCCTGTATATATAGCCCTGTGTGATTTGTTGCCTCACGGTTATTGTTGTTAGTGATTGTGTGGATTATGCTGCTGCTTCTCCTGGTTTTCTCTTGTGTGATTCTCTGTGTTTATTAAATAGTACCTGCATCAAGCGTTTTGGATTGGAACATATGCAACATGACAGTTGTATAGTCCCACTAAATTATGCTAGATCTTAATAGTCTGTTGCATCCTCCACAGCTTCTAGCACTCATAACTGACCTCCATGATCGAGAATTAGGCCATGCAAATTGCATTCAACAGACAGTGTGTGAACTGAAATATATTGGGATTTTTTTTCTGTATTTCCCCTTAAGCATTATAACTTATAATATCTTCACCTCTAATGCCTTGTATTTTGTGTTTGGTGGTGTACAGAGTGGTACAGCAAGCTGATCCCAACAGTTTGCATCAAATGAAACTCGAACCCCATCATCTCCCCAAAGACTTTGCTTTGGCTTGGCCCAGACCCCAATACTATTCCCTAGCGGTCTCATAAAAAAACGCTCCCTGGATCAGGTTCGTCACTTAAAGCAAGTTTTTGATGAGGCCAAACACAACCTCATAGGGGAAAGTAACACCAATCCGGTGGCTTTGTGGATTTGCTACGGTTTTGAGTGGGTTAAACGATATACTTCAGAAACAGGGCGCTAAAAGCAAGTACCCATGTAAAGGAGCTTTGAAGAGGTTTATGAGGTTATACTTGCGGGAGAACTACTGAAAAGGTTTGATTTTGATCCTACATCTTGGTGGCTTTGCCCAAAGGCCTTTAGACGGCAAGAGAGGCAAACAGCCCTACTAATGTGTGTACTTCAAAATGTTCTGTAATGTAACTCCTCTAGTTGGAGGACAACAGCAAACAAAGCGGCCTGGTCCTAATTAGCTGTTCTACTGAGTAGCTGCGTGGAGTCCTCTCTCTTGTTGTATTTATTATGCCCTGGCACTACACAGCAGAAGGCGCTGCGAGGGTTCAGTCCTCCCTCTGATGTGGTAAGTCCTCGTCTTGGGCAACTGCATCCCCCCGCTCCTGGCTGCTCACCACCGGCGCCACAATAACTGCCACCCCCTACCCCCACACCTCCCCTGCTAGGGGTCGACTCTGGGGGAATGAGAGCGCTCGATGACAGGCCTTCGCGACCAGGTCCCTGTTTATGAGCAGCCAGTCTGATGGCCTGTTGAGCTCAGTTTTCGTGACTTTCTTAAAAGAGTATATTTGAAAACGTTCGCATAGAAAGGATGAACTGTCCTTATGTCTTGCACTTATTAGAACAGTTAGCCAGTTTATTTCCTGATGTTTAACACCACATCCAGCATTCTTGATTGTATTTAGATTGTGGTGTAAAAGAGTAAGCTTGATTTCACATATTTTCAGCAGGATGTGGTTGCTGCATGGGAAGACACATCTCTGGCTCGGCTCTGCTGTTTGTAACACCAGCCTACCATAGCATTATAATCACTTACACCATGTGCATCAGAATACAGAGGAATTGGGAATGCTTCGGCATGATTAGTATGTGACAGATGCGGTGAGGCTCATCAGGATGGAATGTGTAAAATTGCTCTGCATAAAATGTGTTTACAGCTAAAGCTGCTGTTTAGCGCAAGACATTTTTGGATTAGATTACTTCTCAGGATATGTATGTAAAAATCACCAATTCACACAAGATAGAGACCAGTGTTATTGTAGTATTATTTGCATTCTAATAGTTTTTATGAATATTTTGAATTGGCTTTTATTTTTATATTTTCATTAAAATTTTTGTTATTAATAATTTGTTATTTTTTTATTACTATTTAGGTTTAATTTATTTTTGTTTCAGTTTTTATTTATTTACAGTTGGTAATTTTAGTGCTTCAACTTTAACTTATTTCAGGCCACATTTCTAATTTTTGTTTAGTTTATGTTTTTTTAGGTCTAATATTTAAATATAATTTTATTTTTTATTTATTTCAAATAACAGTTTAGTTTTATGTAATAACACTAATACAGATAGGCGTGTCACTTATTTATTGCCATCTAACCTATCACAAAATATATTTAGCTGTGTTAATTAATTATGCAAAAAATATTAAACATGTGCATGTGGTATTATAAGGAGAAAATTATTTTGGGTAAAATGCAGTAGTGCATTTGACATCATTATTATTTTCTTAAGAATCCGCTTTATTGACCAATTATAAGGAAGCTGAATTGGTTGGTTCTTCCAGGAATGTCATATTAATCATTTATTCATGATATACTGTAACATTACAGGCACCCACACACATTTTATGGGGACATTCCATAGACATAATGATTTTTATACTGTACAAACTGTATGTTCTATCCACTAACCCTACCCCTACCTCTAAACATACTCATCACAGAAAACTCTCTGCATTTTTACATTTTCAAAAAACATCACTTAATTTATAAGCTGTTTTCATCATGGGGACCAAAAATTTCCTCACAAGGATTTTGGATATTGCCATCCTTGTGGGGACATTTTGTTTACTATTACCACCCTCCCACACACACACACACGTGTGTATATGTGATTTACGGGGACTCTCCATAGGCGTAATTGTTTTTTTTACTGTACAAACTGTACATTCTACCCCCCTACACCACCTCTACCCCTAAACCTACCCATCACAGGAAACATTCTGCATTTTTACATTTTTATTAAAACATTGTTTAGCATGTTTTTAAAGCTATTTGGTTTACGGGGACACATGAAGTGTCCTCATAAACCATGTTTACGGTGTAATACCCATGTCATTACACACATTTGTGTCCCACATATACATATGTAAACCACATATACCAGAACATACACACACACACACACACACACATACAGTATTTTCTAAATATTTTTTTTTACCTGCAGTGTAAACTTTTATGTTTGTATAGGTACATATTTCCTACATACATATGCATAATAGATGCACATTATGTTTTTGTTCATTTAGTTTACTATTAATTACTTAATGCTACATTTTTCTTTTAGTTTTATCTTTGCCTAAACACGCACATTAACTTATATTTTAACCCCAGACTTTATTCTCAATGTAACAGCAGAACTGCTGTTATGTTTTACATGATATATTATTCTTTTGAGGGGAGCATTTGTTGACATATGTAATAAGATTTGCACTTGAATTATATAAAATGTTTACCCTGAGCATGTTATTTATTACAACACATTTCATAATGTGTACAGGGACAAATGTCTTTAAAATGAAACATACTGTTACACTAGGTTATTGTTATTTCTTGGACAGCTCTCTCCTCAAAATTTAATTATTTTATTCCATTGTTCAGTCCGCAAAAATGCATTTTTACCAGTGTTGTTTTATGGCTGGTGTGGCACTTTCACTGCAACATGTTCCCATAGAAAACAATGGTTTTATTTAGTGTTGGGAGGCGCAACGCTGCGGAATATAAATGCGTGTTGTGTCTGCAGCTAATTAGCGTTAGCGCTTACATCGCTGCATGAACTCATCCTACTGTAGAGTCCCTCATCTGTTAGAGCTATTATTGAAGAAAGAAAAAAAAAACTTTTGAGCCCCATCCAGGAAAAACAACAATCTTGGGGTGTCATTCTTCATCGGGGAATCACATTTCATGGTCCTGACCTTGGTAATGATTTATCTATCAGCTAGAAACACGGTCCTGTCTGAGTTCACAAACCGCAGGTCGAGTGAGAGCGTTCGGTAGGGTTTCCATCTGTACCTCATTGACGCTCTCTGTTGCATCTTAGTCTGGGAGTTCCAGACCTGGCGTTTCAATCCACTGTCTGCACCATAATATATATTGTCATCTTACTTCATCCATATATGCTGCTGATCTAATGTGTTGCTCTGTTTTCATGTCATTTCTCTTTATGATCATCATAACTGCGGCCAGGATTGAGCTGTTGACTGGTAGAGTGTGGTATAACGTGTAGTTCAGTTAGATTTGTCTTGATAAGGATATTTAATATTATACATTACAACCTCAAACATTTACCATTTAAACCTGAAACACTGTTTTGCGAAATTGAAAGATTTGGCTTTCTTAGATACTATGAATGCTCCTTTATGATTGCATATGTTTGAAAGTGTGTTGATTAGCGAATGAAGGGTGTTTACTAATGTTAACCAACTAACCAATGCTTCTGGTTTATAACAGGCAGACGGCACCAGCTCTGCCATTATTAACATCTCGCCTTCTCAGTCCAGCCTCTATGTACGTATGTATGACATCATCACCTCTTTCACCATCTCTTTCCATCTCTCTGCAACTTTCATTTCATCGTGACTTGAGGTCATTGAGTGGATAATGTTATGATTTAAGTCCAGGTTTTCTTGCCTTCATTAAGTGGGAAAATAATATTAGATTTTTTCTCATTATGTGTTTGTGGTTCATGGCACGTCACCTTTATTCAGTCAGAATAGCTGTGACAAAGTCAACAAACGGAATACACATGTGTTGTGGCTTGAGTTCTGTGCTGCATGCCCTTGGTGTATGACGCTGCAATGCATGGACAAGTGACATCACCCAGACCAAGGTCTGACATTTACAGATTTATACTAAAAAAATATGACAAAAGGTCCTGGTTTCACAGACAGTGCTTAGATTACGTTAGGATTAGGCCAAGTTTAATTATAACATCTTTTATAAACATACCTTAGAAAAAAAAACATTACTGGTGTGCATCTTGAGACAAAAAACATATTTTAAGGTATGTCAGTGCAAGTTGCTTTCAGTTAAAACAGGTCAACTAACAAGTCTTAATATCACTAAGCCATTGTGCTTCTCACTTTGTATCTTACTTTATGGGTGTTATGAGATTTTTAAAGATATTTAAAAATACTTATTTAAATATAATACTATAATACGATATTTAAATACTTCACCTCAAAATTCTGCAATTTACTCACTTTATTTCAGTTTTAGTATCTAGTTTATAATATGTGTAATGCGGACACTGTAATGTAAAGTACACTATATAGACAAAAATATGTTGACACATAATGACACTTTTTTTAATGAATTGTTTTGGTGTGTAAAATCAAGCATTCAGGGTAACACTTTAGAATAATGGTCTGTCATTAATAAGTAACTATGCAGGAATTAATGCAGCACTAATGAGTAGTACTACATTAACACTTCAGCTACTACTATTAACTAATATAGATACAAGCTTAACTAATCAGTAAGCAATATCGAATTTAGGGGATAGTTCCTTGTTAAGTAATCAATAATCACTGAATGAGATGTCTTGGCAAAAATCAACAATTGCATCACTTAATAAGAGACAAACGTTAGCCAATTGTCTTTATAAATATTTATTTTCTTTTAAGAAAAGAGTCACAGTCGTACAGCCATCCTGAATGTCTGCAGAGTGCTAAATGACACACAAAACAATCCTTTCCATTCTTATACCTTCCCTGACCTCCAAGGTCAGCACTAGCTTCTTCTGTAGTTTTCCACACACATGGTAAAAGTCGGAGCACATACAGATTTAGATGTCCAGTGACCTCTAAGGTCACAAACTAGCCTGTGTCTATTAGACTTTAGAAAAGTGTTTATGCATAGCAGAAATGTTACAAACATAATCATTCTTTACTGTATAAATATATGTAAATCAATAAACATCTCATGCATAATGATTAATCTTCTTCTATGGTTACATTTTTCCACTACAATTAGCCTCATTAACTATTAACTAACTGAAAAATTATAAAGTGTCTGTGTGTCTGAGACGTAATCAGTCATCTTTTTTACTCTGAATAAAGTCATAAAATGCATCACTAATTACTCAGGTGTTACCTAGTCACTATGCAGGAACTACTAGTGACCTGGACCATTATTTTAAAGTGAAAAGGCTGTTTTTCCACTTTAAAATAATGGTCCAGGTGACTAGGTACTTGAGTAATTAGTGATGCATTTTATGACTTTATTCAGAGTAAAGAAGGACAATCTTTAAGAACCACTAGTGATCTGGACCATTATTTTAACACTTGTAATTAGTAATTAGTGATGCATTTTATGAGCATGTTGAGAGTAAAAAAAGACAATTGCTCACATCTCACACACGTTAATGTTGTGATTAGTAATTCATTATTAACTCTTTATAATTTGTCATAGTTACCTATTAGTTTTTAGTGATGCCAATCTCCTTCAATCATTATTGATTACCTAATAAGGAACTATCTTAGTCCTAAATTTGATATTACTTACTGATTAGTTAAACTTGTTTCTATATTAGTTAATAGTAGTAGCTGAAATGTTAATGTAGTACTACTCATTAGTCCTGCATTACTTCCTGCATAGTTACCTATTAATGACGGAGCATTATTCTAAAGTGTTACCGCATTCAGCTGTCTTGCCTCTCTGCATAAAGTGAGGTCCATATAGAAATGGTTTACTGAGTTTGTCGTGAAAGAACCTGACTGGCCTACACAAAGTCCAGACCTGAACCCCACTTGTTTTGGGATGAATTGGAACTCCAACTCCAACCTCCCCGAGGCTCTTGTGTCTGAATGTGTGCAAATTCCTGCAGCAATGTTACAACATCTTTCATGTTCCACAACATTCCCACAGCATGTTCCAAGCCTTCTCAAATGATCGAAAGCTATTATAGCTGCAAAGGGAAGACAAACTCCCTGTCAATACCCAGGGTTTTGAAATTAAATGCTCAGACAAGCTCATATGGGTGTGGTGTTTGGGAGTCCACATACTTCTGACCATAAAGTGCATTTCCAAATTATATTTATACCAGTTTAATTAGGTTAACGGATGCCTCTTATCAGGAAGGTATATGCAAGTGGCAGATCTAGCTGGTTTTGTGAGTGGTTACTCAAGGTTTCTAACTCAATGAAGAATTTTGTATTTGTGACTGACTGCAGGAACTTTAGGTGACAGACCCATTATTTTATTTTATTTTTTATTTATTTTTGAGGCAAAGCTAATTTGCTCTCATATTTGTCTCATATTTGTCTTTATTATTCTGTAAAGTTCTGCTTCAGATTGGTTGCAGAACACGATTCCTCCATGGACATGAATCCTGTTTTGTGTTAAGATCAAGGAGACTTGAATTTCCTTTCCAACAGAGAAAAGTCAGGATCATGAATGAAAGACATAGAAAAGAGAAGCAAGCATATAGGAGAAAGGTGTGTTCTGACATGTTTTTAGGCCCATCTACTCTTGGATGTCATGCAGGTCTGTGTGTGGTCCAATTTGGTTCTAGTCTAATGATTTCCACAGCTTCAGGACTTTGGTTCTAGTCCTTATGACTACATTCGACCAGGCTAGGACCAGGCAGAATCCTTTGATACAACTTCTTGTTTATATCACACTCTAAATGTAGTACTCTTTGCCTCCACTTGCCAAGACATAGAAGTTTCTTTTTTTTTTTTGCAAACAAAGATATTTATTTTATTAGAAAACATTAAAACCAGATGATCAAAAACCCGAATTTTCTCTCTCACTAGAGCCAAAGTAAATAGGGCTGTTAAAAGATTCCCAGTGCATTTCCCCTCATTGCCAAATGTCAAGAACAGAAAGAAAAAGATTGAGTAAAAGGAAGAGAAAGAGAGAGAGAGAGAGAGAGAGAGAGAGAGAGAGAGAGGCGAAAATGTGTATTCAATCAGTTTTCCACTAATGAAATTTTGAAGATGCAGACTTTCTATGAGCTTGTCCTGTCCTGTTGCTTTCAGGAGCGATAAAAGATGGTGAGAAGAAAGCTGTTCATCAAACGTTTTCATCATTGTTATTATGATGAGATGTGTTTCACTGTTTTGAGGTCATCAAATTCAGGTCATCAAAGTTAAAATAACTCTATTAAATTTTATATTTATCAAATATGTTTAATGCAAAAAAAAAACAAAAAACCTACTGCTTTGGAGTGATATTTTTGCGTCACAGATTTTTTTTGGAAAAGTCTTCAGTCTCTTCAGGTGTCACAAGTGCACCGGTCCTCCCTCACTGCTTCACTCCCTCACTCAGTAGCGTTTGCAAGCGTTTTTTTAGAAGTTTCACATCCACACTGACACGTTTGAAAACACCAAATTAACCTTATTGCTTACTTAGATTATACAGACGGAACAAATAAAGTTCTCGTGCTACGCTTCTAACAAGATGATTTTATTTAGCAAAATATCTCACCGTTCACTGATACGTCCAGTTTGCACTCAGTCACCATTATTTGACCCCAAGCGCAACTGCCCTCATGTTTTGCCGCAGGACAGCAATTGCGAGTAAATTTTCTGTCATCTTTGCAGGACTGTGGTATGAAGAGTGTACAAAGAAACATATTTTTAGCAACAGTGTGAAAGTGAATAGCACAGGCACAATACCGGTATAAACAGAGATATCTATCGGTACAATATGAGTCACATGACTAAAAATGCATCATCGTTTTCGAGTACCTCCATTTTCACAGTCCACACTACAACACGAAAACAGCGTTTTCAAATGTATATCTTTAATAAATATCTGGGTTTCTCCACTAAACATCTGTCTTGAATCTGTGATTCCATAACATCAGGTTTATTCATAATAATAATAGATAGAAAAAGAGAGACACTCTCAGCTTAATACAAAGTAAATATCTTCCAGATTTTAATAATTTGCTTATTAATATTAATAGGCTTTAGTACACTGACAATTTTAATGCCAATTATTTAATTTTGCAAACATATTTTTTCTTTATATTACCACAGACTTTTTGCAGTGTGCAGTATAATTTTTGTCCTGGAGCGTGAAATATACTTTATATTTTTGGATAGGGTCCACCACAAAGGGGATCATCATATTTTGAGGTCTTTTGTATTTTTTTTTTTTTTGGAAACCCCTGTTTTCAAATGTTTTGGCCCTGCTTTTTTAATGTTCCTCTAAAGCAGGGCCATTTCTATTCTATTCTATTCTATTCTATTCTATTATTTGTGAGAACTTTGACAAGCCTTTCGACACTCCAGATAACAAATAATATTTTAACTGTTTTGCCAGTTTTTCGGTCTTAGCAGTTGACATCCAAAACGCATCAGTAGTTTTGAGAAGAGAAAAAGAAACATGCCGAACTGTGGTTGCTCATAAAATGGAATATTGGTTGGTGGCTTAATTTTCTTCAGACCATGCAAATATGCTGGAGGTTATTTGAAAGAATGCCTTGACTCTGCTGAAATGTGCAGACAGTGAAGGAATACAGCAGACTTCTTAGTGAACAAGAGATGCCTAAAACCAAAATAAATTCAGTTGTAAATGTATACGTGCATTGAAAAGTCCCTTTAGGTCTATCCAACTTCCTGGTTGAGAAGGCCAGCATTGGTTTAATATTGATGTGATATTGTAGATGCTAAATACAATTAAGTTAACACATATTTCTTATTAATTACATTTACATATATGCATTGAGGCAGACACTCTTATCCAAAGCAACTTACAATAGAGAAACGTGTGCAATTTTTCATAAATTATTCATAGTGTATAACTCCAGGTTTATTAGAAAGCTAGACTAGAAAACAATCTAGACCAGAGGTGAAAAGCAAAGAATAGGAATTGTGTGTGTGTCTGTGTATAAGGGCCTTATGGTTACTAATGAGAGTGACAACTGCGTTTTGGAACAAAGCTTTCACCCTTTTGTAGGACTTACAATGTTTTTTTTTTTTTATGTGTTCAACCTTATGGCACGTGGAGGTAAGTGTGCACCACCGGTCGTGCAAAGGGTTTAAAATCTCACACTTTAATAGTATTTAAAGCACCTAATTTAATAAAACAGGCTGTGTGACTGTAAGGAACAATTACCTCAAAATATATGTCCGTATGCAAGTTTAAATACATATTACTCTTTAGCTATTGTCACGTGCCAGTGATTATGTACCACGCCATAGGTTACCGACCCCTGTGGTAACTCAAAAAGACAATGTGAGCTGTGTCATCTGGAGTTTTTAGATCCAGTTTGTCTTTCGTTGAAGCTGCTCATGTCAGTAAAGTGCTGTACACATACAATTTGACAAATGAATGTGTGCCTCCATTGGACTCAGTTATGAAATATTGTTGTGCCGACTGTAGTAAGACTTTTATGTACATTGCCATCTTTTGTATTTACTTGCTGCGTCCAAAACCACATACTGCCTGAGTAGGTATACTTCATTTAAATAAGAAATTACTTTGTGACTGTTAACATAGTGTTCTACATAGTATTAATGCGTGTAGTATGAATGAAATTCGGATCCACCATGTTGTCATTGTCATGTGACTTACAGTGTCAGTTACGCCAGTTATGTCACCTTACCTTATTCAGTGGTAGTAGTAGGTCATCCAGCTTCTTTTTGCCTACTGTTTTATGAATGCCATGAATATGGACATGCTACTCTTTTCACGTACTGTTTTTCGTCTTGTAGGAAAAGTAGACCCATTCAGATGCAGGCACTAGTAAATACGGCCATCATCCCCAAACCATGACTGTGTAAATGTAGCTTAAGGATGCAGTGTGTAATATTTATGAGTTTCTATTGCAATGCAATGTATAAAGACCTTACATAATGAACCGATATGTTTTTATTAGCCTTAGAATGAACCATTTCTATCTACATACACCGTGGGTCCCCTTACAGTGATATCGCCATTTTGCGCCTCCATGTTTCTACAGTAGCCCTAAATGGACAAACTACAGAGCACTAGCTACTCTCTGCTGTCTCAGACGACGATATCTTTGTCCTGTGTCGGTCACCGTAGCTTCTCTATGTGCTTCAAAAGGGAGGGGTGAACTGTGGACGGTTGCAATTCACAACCTCACCACTAGATGTCGCTAAAATTTACACAGTGCTCCTTTAAACAGTCTATTTTGCTAATAAACAACATGATACTGCTTCACCATGTATTAGGGCTAGGCCGATAAACAATATCATATCGAATCGCGATAAAAAAATTTATGTCGATAACGATGATAAACTCTGGACATTTTTACTCTATATAGATTACTTCAACAACCAATCACACAGCAGAAATAAACGCGACAACAGCCAGTCAGCGTGAACCTTTTAATTTGCACATCAAAAGTACAGGCTCTACTGGCAAAGAAAACTCGACACGAGAAGGAAAAAATGAGTGGAAGCGGCAACGAACGTTAAATCAAAAGTGAAACTAACCTTGAGTTATCATCCAAAGATGACGATGTTGTTGATAAAAGGTAGCACGAATTATTACTCATTTGAACCGCGTCACACAGACCATTTATACACTCGGGTCAAAGTCCAAACGCCGGGCAGCGCGAGCGCACTGCAGCAGATCTTGGTCACGCGAACACTAAACAGCGCTGTGATATCCAGTAAGAAGCGCGTGAATGTCTCGGTGGTTTAAACTAGCTTAAAGCCAGATGGAACAGCGCTGACAAACAGGAGAAATCTTGTCCATAATTTACCATGGATTTACTGTTGTGACACTAACTGCACCATGGTACTGTGGCAGAAATGTGGGATATATTCATATAGAATTGTATTATATTATTAATGTAGACATGTATTAAAGGAGTAATGGAATATTATTACAGTATTTTTATATAGCTGTAGAATTTGCGCATTTATACAAAATGTTTTTAGGCTACTGTTTTTCATACAAATACCATAGAAACCATATAGATACATTTTACCATGGTAGTTAAGAGCTATATGCGTGTTTTTAACTGTGGTTATCGTGATCTAAATCTATGATACTATGGAAAACCAATGGTTAATTTTAATAAAACTCAGTCATAATATTTAAATTTTACCATATAAAAATGAGGTTACAATTTTTACAGATGTCCGTGTTTTTGTTAATGAACATAAATGTACATCCTCCTCCTCCTAACTCAAGCTACTACTACTGTCAACTCACTGTCAAATGTGCATTTCTAAAACAAACCATGTAATATTATTATTGCAGCCTGCACTGCAAACTGTGCCGAAGATATATGCCAAAGTCAGGCAACACATACCTGTTTCATGACTAGAAACAGTATCACCCATTAACACATGCAGAAACTAAGACATTAATTTTTTCTATTAAGAAATTAATTTTGTTAAGGAACAATTACTGGAAAAGGAATTCAAAAACGTGAAGTGTTTGTCATATTCTGACAATAAAGAGTTTAAAACCACAATTAACAGTCTGGTTTCTACAACTTTCACGTAGGAGCAAAAATCTGCCTTTAAATTTGAAAGAAATAAATATTTGACATTTATCGTGATAATTATCGATATCGACTGATATGAAAAGATTTTATTGATATTATTATATACACTCACCTAAAGGATTATTAGGAACACCTGTTCAATTTCTCATTAATGCAATTATCTAATCAACCAATCACATGGCAGTTGCTTCAATGCATTTAGGGGTGTGGTCCTGGTCAAGACAATCTCCTGAACTCCAAACTGAATGTCAGAATGGGAAAGAAAGGTGATTTAAGCAATTTTGAGCGTGGCATGGTTGTTGGTGCCAGACGGGCCGGTCTGAGTATTTCACAATCTGCTCAGTTACTGGGATTTTCTAGAGTTTACAAAGAATGGTGTGAAAAGGGAAAAACATCCAGTATGCGGCAGTCCTGTGGGCGAAAATGCCTTGTTGATGCTAGAGGTCAGAGGAGAATGGGCCGACTGATTCAAGCTGATAGAAGAGCAACTTTGACTGAAATAACCACTCGTTACAACCGAGGTATGCAGCAAAGCATTTGTGAAGCCACAACACGCACAACCTTGAGGCGGATGGGCTACAACAGCAGAAGACCCCACCGGGTACCACTCATCTCCACTACAAACAGGAAAAAGAGGCTACAATTTGCACGAGCTCACCAAAATTGGACAGTTGAAGACTGGAAAAATGTTGCCTGGTCTGATGAGTCTCGATTTCTGTTGAGACATTCAGATGGTAGAGTCAGAATTTGGCGTAAACAGAATGAGAACATGGATCCATCATGCCTTGTTACCACTGTGCAGGCTGGTGGTGGTGTTATGGTGTGGGGGATGTTTTCTTGGCACACTTTAGGCCCCTTAGTGCCAATTGGGCATCGTTTAAATGCCACGGCCTACCTGAGCATTGTTTCTGACCATGTCCATCCCTTTATGACCACCATGTACCCATCCTCTGATGGCTACTTCCAGCAGGATAATGCACCATGTCACAAAGCTCGAATCATTTCAAATTGGTTTCTTGAACATGACAATGAGTTCACTGTACTAAAATGGCCCCCACAGTCACCAGATCTCAACCCAATAGAGCATCTTTGGGATGTGGTGGAACGGGAGCTTCGTGCCCTGGATGTGCATCCCACAAATCTCCATCAACCGCAAGATGCTATCCTATCAATATGGGCCAACATTTCTAAAGAATGCTTTCAGCACCTTGTTGAATCAATGCCACATAGAATTAAGGCAGTTCTGAAGGCATAAGGGGGTCAAACACAGTATTAGTATGGTGTTCCTAATAATTCTTTAGGTGAGTGTATATATTTGGCCATATCGCCCAGCCTTACCATGTATAAGAGTACACTGTATACTGAAGTATACTGTACTTTTCAGAATGCATACTATATAGTATATAGTGTATATAGTAAGTATATGCTGACAGCCTCTACTGCACTCTATCACAGCATTCATGAAAAACAAAGGACTGAATTGTAAAGTCATGGAAGAAATTTTACCTGCTTTAGAACCTTTCCACCATCTCCATGTCGCAAATTCCTGAAGCCATTTTGGATACTGCTTATATTTCTGCATAAACCGTCAATCAAAACGCATGGAATGTTTGTACGGTATATTTAAAAGTCTGTTTGTTTATTACCAACTTTATTTGGTTACTTTTCATCACTAGTGCACACAAGCCTTTTTAAACCCAAAGCTAACTCTACCAGTGCCCTACGTTAACCTTTACCTCAGGAATCGAGAATGTTTGCAACCATTTTAACAGGTTTTGCATGAATGAATTTTTGGAGGAGCAGCGAAGTTCCCTGTTTTCCCTCTGCCTTTCCGACCACCCTGTTCCAGTACCAAGCCGCCCTGGGGCATAGCAACCAATATAAATACTCTAATTTTCATACATTTTTAAGTTCCTGATGTCTGAAATTTTATCATACCCTTAACATTATCTTTTCATCTGTATAACATCTCTTTCGACGGTGTGTTTCCATTTTTGTGAGCATGCACGCACATATACACCCAGGTTTATATGAAGCAGTACTTATTTTAATAATACCCTTAAGCCCTAAAACCTTTGGGTAGAGTATAGAATAACGAAACACATACATGTGGTGCACTCGAAGTGTCTGGGTGACCAGACGCACATGCACACTCATTACACATAATTTCAGAGACAAAATGAAACATTATTTCCTTGGTCACATGCAATCTGATTAACACAAACTTGCGCACAAACACCTAAGACGCACACACAGTAACTCAGATGGAAACATGGCTGTCACGGCGTCCTTAGGCTCCGCTTTAATAGCTCTGTCAGACAAAGAGAGGAGACATGTGGCAGTACTATGAAAAGCACCATTCAGGGCCGGTTAAACTGCCGCACAGCCAGGCCAACTCAGCTTAAGTGATTCTGAAGGCAGCTTCACAATACACTGCAAATCCTTACCGCACACCCCGTCCCATTTACCCCTTGTGCCGCCTCTCGGTAGACGCATGAACCAGGAGACACTTCCCCCAAAAACGTTTCCTTCATGTTACCTTCACCTTCCTGCTCTTTTTTTCTGCTCGTCTCTTTCTCTCTGTGGATTACCAGTGTTGTTGAGTCATTCATTTCTCTCCTTTGTTATGCTGGCTTGAAATTATTGCATATATTTGCTTTCTTTTTGCTGCTTTCTCTGACCTGAGACCAAAATTTCTAACTCTAACTTCTAGCTTTCAGTTTACAGCCCTTCAGCCTATTTTGACTGTGTCTTTTGTAAATGATCGGACTAAAATCTGACTGTAATTCGTCCAAACTCGGCATAGTTCTTTAACCTGCTCTGACATCAGGTTACGCACATGTGGCGCACATGTCTCTTATTTGTAAGTCCTGTAGCTTTATTAGCATCTTCTAAGTTATTAAAAGTAAAATAAACTACCATTTAAGGTGCCCCTATTATTCCCTTTCTGTAATATAGCTGTTTGTGAATACAACTTTGCAGAACATTTACAAAGTCGAAAGTGCACGATAAATAAAGTTATTGCCTCCCAAAAGAAAGAATCGACTCTGAACCGCCTTAATGAGAAGTTTTGTGTTCAAATTTTACTGCGTGACTGTTCTATGTCGCTAGAAAAGACAGTTGCATAATGCCTTTGCTGTATGTTTTCTGCCTGCGAACAATCTTATATTGTGTAAGTTTCCGGCTAACTCATGTTATTACTGTCTTACTGAAATACTTCTGCTAAGCAGGGCCACTATTACCTAAAACTGTGTATATTAATGCAGATTGTCTGTCGTTCTTACTACTTTGAATGAAGTTAAAGGATGTAAGATTTGTTTTACAAACGTTTATGTTACATCAGTCATTCACGTTAGTGCTCGGATAACGCATGCACCGTTATACAGTTCCCACATTAGAAATATACACATGGGTTTGTAGATGGAGCTGAAGTTCAGTTATGGGAATGGGCGTTTAGCTTCCAAAACATGCACTGTACATGGTAGACCAGTCACGACAGACTGGGCCATCTGGCCAATCAGAGCAGAGCAGGTTCATGGAAAAGAGGGATTTAGAGAGACTGATATATCCGTTGAGTCGTTTGAGAATCATTGAAAAATGTGATGTGCAATGTATATTATGAGAAAATGAAAGTATATTTTGACCTTTGATGCATGTAAACCTGTTGTAGGAGACCTCCAAAAGGAAATTAGGAGCCTTTAAAATAGCATAATAGGGGCACTTTAAAAGTTTGGGGTCAGCAAGGATGCATTAAGTTGATTAAAAGTGACAGAAAAGGCATTTGGATATGACAATGTTGATATATTTGGTCTTGGCAGAATAGATCTGCTGTACACTGTTGCTGCTGCTGCTGCAGAGCAAGTACAGGACTTGCTAATGCCAATACATAAATGACACGCTGCCGTGAGCAAGTAAGACATGCTGCTGCTGTACAATATCGCGTACATGAATTACTCCCAGCAGATCTATACAGGTGGAGCTGGGGAAGGTGGCGGGTTTCTGAAACCGCACTGCTAATGCTACAGCAAATGCTGACCACATATTTGAAGGTTGAGCAGCGAGCTCATTGGCTACTGATACAGTAGGAACCAATCAACGGTGCTTTATAAAGAATGATGTGATTGCAAGCAGATTGAGTTATCAGCCTTCGCCATCAGGAGTTTCATGACAGAACTTTGTATTATAATGTTACAAGTAATGATGCTGAAAATTCAGCTTTGTCATCACAGGAATAAATAAAAAAAAAAAAATTTATATAAATATAAAATAGAATACAGTTCTTTTAAATGTAGAGTAATATTTTAATTTTTAATTTAGGAATATTATTGTTTATACTGTTTTGATCAAATAAATACAGCCTTGGTGAACATAAGATACTTCTTTCAAAAGCATAAAAAAAAACTTACTGACCCCAAACTGTACTTATACAAGATTTTATTCAAATGTTGTCTTGATAATTTTTTGACCATTTCCAAAGCAAAGTAGATTCAAACTCATGTCACCCACATATAACTCACTATAACTCAATATGTCAGAGCAAGTGCACCAACTGCTATAGGCCATAAATATATTTTCATGTTTTTTTCCTACATTGGGTTTACTGTACAACGTGTGTGGGTCTGTGACAGTAAACAGGATATTGCCTCCACATACAGACATACTGTAAACACACACATAATCTTGTACAGCAGTGGTAGCCTATATGACACACTGACACACACATTCCTTGGCATGGCAGTGGCATGTGGGGTAATTAAACAACACTGTCGGTCCCCCTGCCTGGCCACCAAAATGCAAGCCACTCCACCACGCTCCCCAACCACTAAGATGAGGGATAAAAACAGCATATCCCGGCATTGCTCCACCTCTACTGTTTTTACTCCCTCATCATAAAAGTTAAAAGAACGATGGAAGCGAAATTTGAAGTTTCTCCTCGGAATGAGTCGAAACTGGCCTTCTAGAAGAGAGAGAAGTGTGTGTGGGTGCAGCCAATGGAGGGATCTCTTCTCTTCCAAACACACTGTATTTTATTCCACGGTAGATCAGTCTGTCTTTCATCCATCTGTCAAACACACATGAATTTGCACAAGACTCCCATCATAATCAGACTACTACACTTTTCTTGTTTTGAGGCAGTGTCTCTTGCAGAGGGTGTTGTCCTCATTAACAACACTCTTTTGTCTTTTGGTTGGATGGGAATGTGGTGCTGGCTGAGGTGGGAACTGCCTAATTTGTACATTTTTGAAAAATTCCCACATTTTCCACATGAAATGAGTGAGCGCTGGCGAGACTTGCAGCATCAGTGGCGATTAGCACATCAAATTTCAGCAGAACATCAGCGCTCCTGAATCATACCCGTGAAAGTACCAGGAAAATGACAATATGAAAGCTTACTTTCTAGTTTCAGTTGATATGCACACAATTACTAGCATTACAGCAGAGGAATGATTTATCAGTCACTTATGGAAAAGATTAAGTTATTGAAAGGGTTGTTTCCACTGGTCGTTTGGTCTGTGGTGTCACTGTCACTCATGCATGTTTCTGCTTAAAAGGTTTTGACATTTGAGGGTATTTTCTCTTGACTCTTTTTCTGTCTTCACTTTTCCTAACCTTGTCTTATTGTTTGTGTTGAATTTGTCGGACATGCTTTAGATGGGACAGTGGGTAAGTTGAGGCCTTCGTTGCCTTTAGACTAGATGTTCCTATTCATGAAGTTACTGATTTAATTAAGCGCGGGTCTACTGAATAAGGGATGTGTGGTCAGATAGGTACAGACCTTCCTTGCTTGTGATGTTTCAATTTTCTGTTCTCTTATTTTCTTGCTCTTTTCTTGCTACAGCAGGATGAATTTATGGACTGGTGGAGCAAGTTTTATGCCTCCACAGGAGAGAGGAACAAGTGTGGAAGTTATCTGGAGAAGGGCTTCGATACGCTGCAGGTAAGGCATCAAAGTAATGTTATCTCTCATGTTGTTCCAAATGCATATGACTGACTTTCTTTCGTACTTCTGTAGAACACAAAATAAGATATTTTAAAGAACTGTTTTTGTCCAAACAATGAAAGTCAATGGGGCCCAAAACAACATTAGACCCCCATTAGAAACATTAGAAACACTAAAAGGCTTTTTACACTGCACTTAAAGGGATAGTTCACCCAAAAATGAAAATTAGCCCATGATTTAGTCACCCTCAAGTCACCCTAGGTTATATGACATTCTTCTTTCAGACGAATACAATCGGAGTTATATTAAAAAATGTCCTGGCTCTTCCAAGCTTTATAATGACAGTGAATGGTTAGTTCTGTTTTGAAGTCCATAAAAGTGCATCTATCCATTATACTCTTGGGGGTTAATAAAGGCCTTCTGAAGCAAAGCGGTGCGTTTGTGTGAGAAAAATAACCATCTTTAAAACTTTAAAAACTAAAAAAACTAGCTTCCGGCAGACGGCCTACGCAAGTCGACTTGCGGCAAAAGAATAGTGATGTGTCGTTCATGAATGATTAGTTCATTTTGAACAAATCTTTAATATGACTCAAAAACATGTGCAACATGCCATCGGTTCTGTACAGGATCTTTTCTGTTTCTGCATTCAGCCTATGGGGCTGTGACTTAGTGAACAAATGACTCGAACCCGAAGACTCGAGAGGTGAACTAATCAATTCTGTTTTCGGGACTTCATGCATTGCATATGAGGCTGCCCAGATCAGACATGGATGACGGAACTAACGACCCGAAGACACGAGAGGTGTACTAACCTTTCCAGAGAACAGACGTGATTAAATGTGAAGTGACAAAAGAAAGAATGACTCAGATTCGCAGGTGAGATTAATTAACAGATAATAATATATTTCTCAAAGTTTGGCCTTGGCTGCATTTGCTTATAATTAATTTTTTTATTCCAAATGTGATCAACGTTTGCGTAAGTACTAGATGTGCTGGGCAATTTAACATGTGACATTTTATTTATATTCTGCTGAAATGAACGAATTCTGATTTGTTCATTTTGCTAAACGAGATTCAAAGATCTGAGTACGTAAAATGATCCAAACTTCCCATTACTACAAAAGAATAACCCCTGACGCGATGTATAGGAGTATCGCAAGTTTTGACGCCTCTCGCGGTTCAAACAAATAAGGCTGGGCAACAAACTCAAGCCCCTCTTCTCTTATAGAAATCCTCCGGCATTTCTCTTTAAAAATTCTCGTTTTAGACTTCTAATTCATGACCGGTGTTTTGTTCTGCTCTATCCTGTGCGCTTCCGCATTCGTCAGGTCAGGGGTTACTCTTTCGCCGTAAATCGATGTGTACGGCAAAGTTTTAAATACGGATATTTTTCTCACACAAACGCATGGCTTCCCTTCAGAAGACCTTTATTAACCCCCTGGAGCTGTGTGCAACACTTTTATGATAGATAGATGCACCTTTATGGACTTCAAAACAGAAATACCCATTCACTGCCATTATAATGCTTGAAAGAGCCAGGACATTTTTAATATAACTCCAATTGTATTCCTCTGAAAAAAGAATGTCATACACCAAGGATGGTAAATCATGGGCTAATTTTCATTTTTGATTAAACTATCTCTTTAACCCTGGGGTATTGGCCTTCTAAACTCTGCTTTTAACCCTTGGCATAGAATGTTTCACACTTGTAATTTAGAAGTGGGGTTAGCACAGCCTCTAATTCCCTCATATTCACATGCTTTGGATAGTATTAGTTACAAAAACACTGTGTTGTATTGTTTTAACGTTTGAGGGGAAACATCTTTTATTCTTAATTCTATAGTCCAAAAAGTCTCATTCAGGAAAATCTTATAGGTCGATATATAGAGTGCACAGGACAGTATATAATATGAGGATATGCAATGCTAAAACCTTTATTTAAACGTGTCGCATAATCTGTTTTTCCAATCCTAGCAAGAAATAGCCATCATTTCACTGTCTTGGTTAACTATAGACCCAATATAGTCCGGCTATGAGTAACCCACTTTTAGCCGAAATAACCTTGAATTTGAATGTCTTTTTTTGTCAAAATAACTTGCGAGATGTATGATATTCCATCATGTAAGCAAAGTCAACAGTGATTACAAGGTGTTTGGTTTCATTTCTTTGACATGTTCATGTTCTAGATGACTAGTCTATTCTTGGGCTGTGGTCAGACATCTATTAAATTTTCTCAGACTGCCCAAATTTTGCCTTGTTTTAGCCTAGACATCAGGGCTGTGATTGGACGGCTATTAGATGTCTTTTAAACGCAAAATTGCTGGCTGGGGTCAATGACTGTAATAACACTGCAAATATGCAAATAAGATAATTAACTTATGAGTAGCCAGGATTCAATTTAACCCTGGATAGAGTATGAGCAGTGTGAAACATGAAACAAAGTAACTCAGGATTCCATTTACACAGGGTTTAGAATGAACATTTTTTAAAATATCTTCTTTTGTGTTCCACAGAAGAAAGAAAGTCTGGTTTGGTACGACATTAACATGAGTAAATAATGACTTTCAATTTGGGGAGAACTACAGTATCCTCTTGAAGAACCAGTTTATGGTTTCCTACAGAGCTAGAAAATGAAAAGTTCTTTGTGAAACTTGAAGGAATAATTCACCCAAAAATGAACATTTTGTCATTGTTTATTCATGCTCATGTCTTCCCACTGGCATGTCTAACGTGATCCCAGCGGTATGAAATCTGTACATGGAGATTAACAGCAAAAGTTCATTGTAACTATAGTGACATTATCAGTGCCCAAGCAAAACCAACATATGCCAGAATCAGGTCGCAGAAACATCAGCTCCACAACCGAACTTCAAAGCCCTGCGGTCTCCCTAGGGAGTGCATATGCCTACTTTCAAACGCTCACTCACCCCGACTCCAGTCCACTCCAGCCCACTTCCCACAAGCTTATCCATTTATAATAGAGCCAGTGGCTGCCAGATTCCCAACTTTTCCGATGAATTCATGTCGGGGTTGCCGCAGGGGGATAACCAAGTGCAGACAAGGGCTCCGTTACTGACGTCATCGAGCCGTTTTCCCCCCAACCCACACCTCCCTATCATCCCTCGATCTCTGGCCAGTTTGTCAGCAATCTCCCCTGTCACCACGTACTCTCTCTACTTGCCTTAGCCACTCTTTCCAACCTTTCCCATCTAAACGTGTCCGTTAGTCATCTGGCAGAGGCCTCGGGTCTCAGGGCTACCTGCTAGGAACGGGCCCAGTTGTTGGCTGCCACCGTGTGAGAGTGTCCCACGCACCGGGAGGAGCGACAGACAGAAACACTTTCCCTAAAACTGCTGAGATGAGCTGTTATTTTGGGCTTATGGTGCCTGAGGGAGAGATCGAAGGCAGGGAAAGAGCAAAAGAGACTGGGAGAGGGTTTCATGTGATGTGTGCAGTGTCACACGTTCAGGGACCAGGCCTGAGTGAGTCAACTAGAAAAACAGAGCGACTCGCTTACGAGGATTCCTTCATACTTTTGTCACTAAATTGTCTCCTGGGTGGCCATTTGGTTGGAGAGTTGTGGGGCGCTAGTTAAAAGTTGTGTAATGTCACGGCGAAGCATATTTTCCTTGGGCACAAAACGTTTTTGCGCATTTTATTGCCGTTTTTAAACATTCTCATAATCAGGAATTTCCAGATCTTTTTGCATTAATGGTGCATTTGAGGTAGTTTGACTTGTGCCTGAAATGTTAAACCCACAATTAAAGATCCCAGAGTCCAAGATTCTTAAAGAAAACTGCTTTGGCAAGACAAACAATGGATGTCTTGTACATAGTATGTGTCCTTTCAGCCCTTTGAGTTGATTAGAGCACATTTTTTTCACAAAATACACATTCTCCTGTGCTTCCTTTCTCAGGTGTATGACAGAGAACTGGAGAAAACTGAAGGCTTTGAGCAGTTTACTGATTTCTGTCAAACATTTAAACTTTACCGTGGAAGAACCCAGAATGAGAGTGAAGACCCTTCTGTTGTTGGAGAGTTCAAGGTAGGGTCATTATAACATCTCAGTTACTATCAGCTGCTATTACATGTGCTCTCATTAAGTCTTCAAGAGGGAAAACATTCAGACATTGCCAGATGAAGCAAGGGATGGGTGTCGATGCTTATTAGCTGAGCTAATGAAAAGTCATTGAACCAGGCCTTCTATTTACAGTAACTTATCACATACTTGCATTTGGCAGGTTCAGTTTGTAGTTTGTCAAATTTACCTCGACTATCTGCAACAGATAGTCTCATGCCATTCTTTTGGTGAATTATGAATTCCCAAAATGTGTCTCCTTGCCTTCTTTACAGACACTGCTTCAATAGTTCTTTGCAGGCCCTATAGGTGGACAGGGTTTGGGGTGGCTATTTGGTTTTATTGGAGATTAAAATGTTCTTGAAGATGCACTCTCGTTTCTTCAGGTCATTGTACTGGTTCTTTAAAGCACCAGCACAATGATAGTTTCTGAAAAATATATATATTATGGCATATGGCTGTAAAATCCATTTGGGTTCATCTAATTTGAAGAGTGTAGATGCTTTATATATATCAAAATGTACAATTAAAGGTCTTCTAAAGATAGCTTGCAATATTTTTGTGTCAAAACCAAACTGTTCAGTGTTCACTGATAATCTTCCCTTTGGGAATGTCATTTGTAGTTGCGTTTCTTTTCAATCCTATTGAAATCTGTTGCAATTGGTCATATGACATGCAAGAACCAACAAAAAAATAACAATAATATGGGGTAGAAACTTTTGGTTTTGTAAATAATTTTTTTTTTTTTTTTTTTTTTTTTGGTGCACTTTTAAAAAATACATGGCATCCGGCATATGGCTGTAAAACCCATTTTGGTTCTAATCGGAACCTCTAATTTGAAGAGTGTAGATGCTTTCTCCTGGTTTATTTGGATTATAACTGGTTTAGTTCTAGTAGGATTTGAGGGAACTAAATTTGAGGGATTAAAGTGTAATTTGAGGTCTGTCTGGAGGCCCCAGACAGCAGGTCTCCAGAAAAAAGTAAAACTAAATTGCACCATGGGTTACACTGACTCCTGTCCTGTCCTCCTTCAGGGTTCATTTAAGATCTATCCATTGCCTGATGATCCCTCGATGCCTGTACCCCCACGTCGGTTCTGCAAGCTCCCCCCGAATGGAATAGAGGAGTACCTGGTACGCATCTACATCATACAGGCCTATGGCTTACAGCCCAAAGATGCCAATGGCAAGGTATGTTCGACACAACCAAAATACATAAAAAAGGAAAGGAACATGCTAACTAGCCGTTCGCTTATCGGTGTCCTTGTATACGCATCGGGAATAGGAGAGGATGTTACAACAGCCCTTGTATTTTCAGTAGATGCATTCACAAATCTCTGTAGTTTTTTGTCAGCCAGACGAGCCCTTTGCGAAGCCTCTGCAGTGCCAGAGTCATAAGAGAGCCGAGAAATTGCTTTATGAAAACATGGAGCCACCCTTTTACCCACAACCATAAACTCTCAATCGCTGCCCGAGACCTGGCCAACATGCCACCACCACTGGCCCTGCGTCAGATGGGCTTTCCCTTCATTAGTTGCGAATATGCTAAGATGACGTCCTTTCATCACCTACTCAGGCCAGGAGTTATGATATGGAACATTTCACACATGTACTCGCTGCCTATGAAACACGCACTGATCACAGAGATTTGATGCTTTTTTCCACCGCGAGAGCAAAGAGCGGTTGTTTTAAGTACGAAAAGAGGGCGTGCTGTTTTGGATATTGTTGCTTATAGTATATATGTGTGAGTGTGTGGCTATGTTAACACATACTAACAAGCACTTCTTGTTCTTTCGTAGTGTGACCCCTATGTTAAGATCACACTTGGCAAGAAATCAGTCGATGACCACGACAATTACATACCCTGTACTTTGGACCCTGTCTTTGGAAAGTAAGTATCTCTCTTTTTTCTCTCTCTTTCTTTCTGTCCCTTTGAACAGATTCTCTGTCACACATACATATATACACACACACACACACACACACATACAGAAAGACGTCATGGCAGTGATTGATTATACCAGCAGGGGTCGCCACACTCATAATAATGATGACACCCCTAATTCTAAGAGTCTTGATGTCAGATACGTGCAAGAAGGAAAGTTTGATCTGGTGGCTAAATGATACAGAGACAGATTACGGAGCATGTGAATGATTTACCTTTGAAAACGTTTAAGCAAAAAGAAGTATTCAAAGGTGTGTTTTTTGCTTTTCATTTAGGATGTTTGAGCTGACATGCTCTCTGCCTCTTGAGAAGGATTTAAAGATCATGCTGTATGATTATGACATGGTCACTAAAGATGAGAAAATCGGAGAGACCGTCATTGATTTGGAGAATCGCTTCTTGTCGCGCCATGGTGCTCGCTGCGGCCTGCCACAGTCCTACTGTCTGTAAGAAATGCCTCTGTCATTCATCCTATTTCCATTCACCTCCCCGGTTTAGTAGTCATTATGAAAACTGTAAAGAACAGGTAGTTAATGTTTAAGTTTTATCTTATTGGAGCCATGACCTAGCCTTTGACCTTTGAATCCCATCAGATTCAGTCATATTCTGATCCTGATATCCATCTTCTATGACTCTGCTGGAAAAAGATGGTTAGCTAATCTTCTAGCCTGGCCAAGCTGTTTAGACTAGTTTGTTTTGCTGTCCCAACAACTGTGATATCACATTCTGCTTAGATACACCCTTGGTTTTGCATTATTAATGAACTCTTTATGTTTCTGTGCTGACTCTAGGTCGGGAGTTAACCAGTGGCGAGATCAGCTAAAGCCATCCCAGTTACTTCATCGCCTGTGCGAGAGACGAAACTACAAACTGCCCGTCTACAAGCAGGATAAAATCTATTTCAGAGGACAGGAGTACACCATTGCAGACCTTGGTCAGTGTCCTAAATACACACTCCAACTAGACCTAGTTTCCTACCACTGAATTTAATGTTCATGATATTTGATCGTTAATTCTGCGATTGTCGTTACCAAAGAGCGGCTTCTTAGAGAATTGTGCGCAGAAATGCACATGAACGCGCATGTACGAATAAACACGGGCATCACGACCTATCAAACCCTGGGGTTGGACGGCGAAAAAAGAAAGTGGAAGTCTTTTCTTTGGAGCTGCTGAAAGCATTAGTCACGAGTAAGAGCTAATCAAAGCAGCAGCCTGACTCCATCACATCTTCCGTCATTAAAAAAAGCGAGTCGAGCACGAGATCGGCTGCGGTTCTGTGAAAACACTGACAGAAAAAGAATAACGATATATGTCTCGACTTGTGCTATGCATCATATCTGTGTGTGTGGGATCACAGAGCTGTTGGGGAGGCCGCTTGGCTTTTCTTGCTCGGGCGCTATGAGCGGAAAGAATGAGTTGTTCCTCTGTGTGAAGAAAAACAAGTGCGATATTGTAAAGACGAAGGACCTGTGTAAACATACAGCACCTCTGACATAGTCATTCATTCACAGCAAATATATCACTCCTTGCCACAGCAACTTGACGTCCCCTCCTGTTTTAAAGTGTGCCCCTGGGATGACACTACTAACTAATGCTAGTTCACCATTAGGTGTGTATTATGTTGATCTTACTGATGTGTAACCTCCATCAGATCCTCCCAACACTTCTGGTTTGACCTCTAAGCCCTTAAAGTCAAATGGCCGTCTTTCTACCAGTCAGATGTCACAGGGCCTACAGAAAGCCAAGCTCTTCAGCCATTTTCCCTTCTATGATGCTTTGGGACGAGGTCGGCTTCAGATTTATGGTGAACTAGCATACAAGCATGTTCAGCCAAGGTCAACACTGTGGCGGGCTTCTCAGCCTCCAGCTCCCGTGTCTCGCCGCGGAGGAATACTACATCTTTTTGTTTGGCCCACGTAACTGCGGCAACCCGCGCGTCAAAGCAATTATCAGGTGGCCGTTTCGGGCCTCCAACTTCATGGCAGGAATTGTCTTCCTCCACTTCAGTCTTTTTCCTCTTTTCTCCACACTCCGACCATGTTTCCCTCAGGGACATGACACAGGGTTTCAAACCATAAACTTAACAGTGGACGTTTATTTTTTCTTCTTCTCTCGCTCTCTCTTTTTGCTTTTTGAAAGGGGAAACTCTCTTCTTAGATCAACAGCAATGAAATCAACGCATCATCTGAGAAATGAGGAAAGATAAACATTTCCGACTATTTAAGTGGAATGCTTCATGAATGTTGGCTTTTTTTTCTGCTCTCGGTTATGACTTCATAAAACCTGATGCCCAAATGTTCTTCATATCAAATTAAAGGTTACATAGTGGTTCCATTTCACGGTTTTAATGGAAAATAACATTATGATGAATCTTCCTTATAACTGTTAAACAATTTTAAGCTAAAAAAAAAAGTCAACGTTTTGGACCTTCTGCGTCAATGTGAATATAAACTACAATGACCTTATGGTTGACTACATTTGGCCCTCAGATGAAGGGAAAGCTCTAAACCCTCACCTGGGACCAGTGATGGAGCGTCTAGCTCTGTTAGTGTTGAGAAGGCAAGGTCTGGTGCCTGAACATGTAGAGACGCGACCCCTCTACAGCCCCCTGCAGCCAGATATAGAACAGGTTACACGGTCTCATATTCTTATTCCAAAATATTATATATTAAATAATATATTAAAATATATTTTATATATTTATTTTAGTAGAATTGCATATTTTATTGTATATATGTAATTTATTTTATTCTATTGTATTTTAATAAATAATATGTATTATTTTTATTTTTATTTTATTCTATTTTAAATATGTAATGCATTTCATTTTATGTATGTAATACATTTTATTTATGTAATTAAATGTAATTATTATTTGTATTTATTTTTCATGAGTTGCCCTGTCAGTCTTCACAGAGTTGTTTTATTTGCCAACACACAGGGGCGGCTACAGATGTGGGTGGACCTGTTCCCTAAATCTTTAGGTCCACCAGGACCTCCATTTAACATAACACCACGCAAAGCTAAAAAGTAAACGCATTTGTTTAGCATCTATCAGTTTGTCTCGAAACACATCCAGAAGCATAACATGTCAATGTTTTCTGCTCCCATAGGTTCTTCCTGCGCTGTATTATATGGAACACAAGAGATGTTATCTTGGATGATGTCAGTGTCACTGGGGAGAAGATGAGTGACATTTATGTGAAAGGGTACATCTGGGTGTCATAAATGGGTTGTTGGGTTTGTGTGTATGAGCTCTGGTTAGATTAAGTTGTTATTGTTTCCCATGTCATGGGCCTGTTGCTTGTCTGTTGCCACTGTGACCAATAGTAACAACGGCATGCAAAAATTATCGATCAGTAGCAACAAACACACAGTTGCAAGGCAACCACAGACCCAAGCTGTAGGTCAATTACAGCTAAGCTGCATTGTCTTCTAATGTGTTGGAAATTATGTGTCGGGTAATTGCGAATGTTATTTTTTCAATCCTAGCTGGATGCACGGCCACGAAGTGAGCAAGCAGAAAACAGATGTGCACTATCGATCGCTGGGAGGTGAAGGCAACTTTAATTGGCGGTTCCTCTTCCCCTTCCTCTATTTACCTGCAGAACAGCTCTGCACCATTGATAAGAAGGTGAGGTGTAACGTACATTGGCCAGTAAGAGCAGTGCATGTAAACCTCACTCCTCTGGCCTCAAGAGGCGCACTAGAAGCTGCAATCTTTATCGTCCTTGTAAGTGCGCCCGCCTCCCACACCGGAGACCCAATTTCAAATACCGCTCGGAGCAGGTCGTGTAGGACCAGTTACATTTGGTGCCGTTCGCCCGGATGGGAGTAGATGGGTAATCGAGGCTTACTGTAAACAAAGAACAAGTGAGAAACTCAAACCCTGTGAGCATTTATATCCGCACGCTGCACTTCAGCTTCATTGCAGAAACAAAAATCTTCTGCCTTGTTTGAGTTTGAATAGGTGATCCGCAGGTCACCCTGCATGATTTGCAGAGGTTTTGTCTAACGCCCACATTTTGAAGGATATCACTGCAGTTGGCAGGTGTTTAATGCAATGTTTCAAACCCAGATATGTTGCAGGCTGCATCTGGCACACTTCCACATACCAAACGTGGTACATGAACATCTTGTAACAGCAAGACAGTCCAGACTTCAGCCAAGCCAGCTCAGGGAAAACAGCTGTGATGGACAAGGCACTTAAAGTGAGGTTTTGGCAGGCAAGAGATCAGTTATAGTAAGATTGAAGATAGCGGTTCCACACATTAAACTGAGAGCGGCCTGCAACAACTGTCAAATGATAGATCCACTTTGGCTGAGCTTTGTTGGAAGCAACGCATAATAGAACCGATACATAGTGAAACAAATTCTCTTGCATGAAACACGGCTCGCAGTGATAATTGGAAGTGAGTTCTTATTTGCAGTGTTTGTTTTGATGGAGCTGTGTGCGGTTGTCAGGCAGGATGTGCAAACCGACAGGGCCTATTTACCGGTGAACGGCAGCAGTTCAGCTCCATGAAGCGTGAGTTCATTATCCTTGTTGTGTTTGTCCACACATCCATCACGGGTACAGTACGGTGGGAATGCTGTCACGCAGATGGAATCCTGTCTGGCGGTGGGGTGCAGAATCAGGGCTGTAGTGGGAGTCGCTAACACTCTTTTCTGACTGGGACGTTTCTGTCGCTCTCTGTGGCTCTCACTCTCTCTCTGTCTCTCACCCTCTTTCTAATTCTGCTTCGCACATTCACGCTATCATTTCCTCGCTCTGTCTTTCTCAGTCGTTGTCTTGGTCTGTCAGTTTATTTCTGCTTCTCTGTTTCTCCTAGAGCTGATGTAGCTCATTTCTAGGGCTGGTAACTAAAAGGTTGTTGGGTCTTATCTCACAAGTAAGGCTCTTGTGATGCACGATATAGCAATTATTGGCTGATATTAGACATTATTTAATGTATTGGTATCTGTCGATATTGGACATTTAATTGTTAATGCTCGTTTCTCCTTTTTTTACATTTAAGAGTACCTTTGCCATCATATAACACTAACTTATAGTTAATCTTTAATACATTAATAATTTTAAAACACTGTTAAATGTAATCTTTAGCAAGATATCTCAAAATTAATATCTATTTTTATACTATTATAATGTTGTGCCTTAATTCACTTGTAGCATTTAAAATGGTTGATTTTAGTTATTTATTTTATTTTAATTGTATTTAGACAAAATTTTAATATCATATTATCGGTTATCTATGAAAACTTGTTTCTGCCACTGAATAAAAAATTAAAAAGGTAATTGCACAATTTTGACTTTTTTTCTCACAATTGATGGACATAAACTCACCTTTAAGTTAATATTTAAAAGGCTAAGACCACTTTTAAATTTTAGATGCCTAAATGTACTTGTAGTATTTAAAATGGTTGATTTTATTTTATTTTATTTTTTATTTTATTTAGACAAAATATTATAGAATTGTAGCATCTGTCATATGTATATATATTATCAGCAATAACATGGAAATAATTATTGGCTCAACATTATCAGCCAAAATTTTCATATATTTGGATCTCTAGCTTCTAATCCAGATTGTTTAAAGTAACATTTCAGGTTCAATACAAGTTAGGCTTCTAGACAATCGCTACATAATGTCAATTACAACAGAAAATAATTTACACTTGTCATGGTTACAGTAACACACAATGAAATGAACGGTTACAAATACACCAGCAAAATGACAAATTAGCTAGTAGTTCTGATTGTACTTCTGTGAATCTCACCATGTTTCTTTTTCTGCAGGAGCATTTTTGGAGTCTGGATAAAGTTGAAACAAAACTTCCTCCTAAACTTACAATCCAGATCTGGGACAATGACAAGTTCTCCTTTGATGATTTCCTTGGTAAGATCAAAACTTAATAGTCGTCCATCAACTCCTCAACTCCCTTCCTCAGCTTTGCCACCCTCAGCGTATTCAGTCATGTTAACCTTGCACAGCACCACAAAGCTGTTTTTCAAGCGTATTTTTCAGCCTTGACATGACAGATGAAAATTTTTTTGTGGGACTGGACCACACTGATAGGACCATGTGTGTGGTTTATTGTCATTAACCTATATGTTTGTCTATATGGACATGAGTGCACAGGGAGATGGTAACCAAAACCTGAACCTCCTTAACCTGTGTGAGGTTACCAACCACATTACTGTGAAGCGTGACCGTCAGCATAAATGCACTTAACAACCTTAACACAAATACATCATTCAGACCACACGAGTCCTCTATAACATCTTTACTGCTAATGTTATTATTATCAGCTGAACCTAATTTCCAACATGTCAGCACAACTAAAAGAGAAATAAGTTATGACCTGACTCTTTAGAGACCTCTATAAAATACACTGATCTATGTACATTTGTAAAATAATTAGCATCTGACCGCAATGTGAAAACCTCAAAGAAAATGAAACTGCCAGCAGCAAAGTCTGAAGGACAAACATTTTTTCTGTCTGATATTATTGGAAATGATTGGGAAAAGATTCAAACAATTGCTGACTTTTGCATCTGTTCTATTCTATTCTATTCCATTGTTCTTTCTTTTAGATAATATACATTTACCTATTTTCTCTTGTGTTAAATTCACAGACATTCTCTTTTCTTATATTTTGGGTGAAGTCTACAGCACATTTTACTGCTGTAGTGTATCATTTAACTTTAAGATTGTGATGATTAATTTCTTCTCTCTCTCTTTCTAAGGCTCTTTGGAGATGGACCTGAACCATATGCTGAGTCCAGCAAAGTCTCCAGAGAAGTGTGGCCTTGAGATGCTCTCTCAGTCCCAGGACAAACTGGTGTCTTTGTTTGAGCAGAAGACAATGAAAGGCTGGTGGCCTTGTGTGTGTGAAAGAGAAAACGAGAAGATACTTGCTGTAAGATTTACACACAAACAAGCGTTTTTATTGTGCTCAGAAATAGAGGCCAAAAGTGATGTCCGGAAGGAATATTTGTTTTTAATGAGCCTACAAGTTCGATTAAGCCATCAAAATATGAGGAAAATATTTTATATTTTCTAAATATTGTAACTATGAGGGAAGAACGAAACTCTAAACTTTTGAAGAAAAAAACAAAAAAACAACAGCTACAGGTTTTATTTTACTATGCAAAAAAACCGCACAGGAAAACGAAAAGCTCACAGGAAAAAGCATACACTGACTACAACATAATCACTTTTTAATATTTCATTGGTTCTTTCTTGTTTTTGCATGTGCCCATAATTTCTTTATTTGGCCGCCTTGACAAAATCATTGCTTTTTCACAAATAAAACAACTGACTCCAAGCACAGCTACACAATATGCTTACAAAAACACATTTTTCATAAAAGAAGATGGCAATTGAAGATGGCAATTTTGCCAGACATTACTTATGGACACTATTATATGTTATTTATTTATAGTGTAATACACATTTATAGTTTGCTTAGTTTTGAGCCATTTTTATTTTGGTTAAATATTTTGATATAATATTTGTTATAATATTTATAATATTATTACACATTTAACATTGAATATTTTAAAATGTTATAGTATGCATTTTACAACTACCAGTTTCTCTCTCTCTCTCTCTCTCTCTCTCTCTCTCTCTCTCTCTCTCTGTCTTTGTCATTCAGGGAAAGTTGGAAATGTCACTGGAAATCGTCTCAGAGCAGGAGCAGGATGAGAGGCCGGCCGGACACGGCAGAGATGAGCCCAACATGAATCCTCATCTAGAGGAACCACAGTAAGTCAAGCACACCCATCACAGTCATTCCTCTCACCGAATAACCACAAGAAGAAGAAAAAAAACAGCTTTCAGTATTAGCCTTTTTATTGGTCCTCGTTCCAAGGTGGGAATTATAGAATTTAATATAAGGTTGCTAATATAGTGTCTGTTTCTCTCTCCAGGCGCCCTGAGACCTCATTCTTTTGGTTCTCGTCCCCATATAAGACGTTTAGGTTCATTGTGTGGAGGAGGTTTAAGTGGCTTATTCTGGGCTTCTTTATACTCTTTTTCATTATTCTCTTCCTTGGAGTCTTTCTCTACGCCTTCCCTGTAAGTATCTGTGCGTGTGTGTGTGTGTGTACAAGCTCATGGTAGTAATTGTGTCAATGAAAGAAGAGGGTTAAAGCGAAAATGGTTTCTGTTTGATCAGAGATGTGTCTCTCTGATCGTAGTTCAGGAATGTGGCATGTGTTATTCAGTACTGCAGACACACTCATACACAGAGTCATGCATATTGAAGACATTTCATACACAGTTCTCAGTGTAATGAATTACACATACATACACTCACCTAAAGGATTATTAGGAACACCATACTAATACTGTGTTTGACCCCCTTTCACCTTCAGAACTGCCTTAATTCTACGTGGCATTGATTCAACAAGGTGCTGAAAGCATTCTTTAGAAATGTTGGCCCATATTGATAGGATAGCATCTTGCAGTTGATGGAGATTTGTGGGATGCACATCCAGGCCACGAAGCTCCCGTTCCACCACATCCCAAAGATGCTCTATTGGGTTGAGATCTGGTGACTGTGGGGGCCATTTTAGTACAGTGAACTCATTGTCATGTTCAAGAAACCAATTTGAAATGATTCGAGCTTTGTGACATGGTGCATTATCCTGCTGGAAGTAGCCATCAGAGGATGGGTACATGGTGGTCATAAAGGGATGGACATGGTCAGAAACAATGCTCAGGTAGGCCGTTGCATTTAAACGATGCCCAATTGGCACTAAGGGGCCTAAAGTGTGCCAAGAAAACATCCCCCACACCATTACACCACCACCACCAGCCTGCACAGTGGTAACAAGGCATGATGGATCTATGTTCTCATTCTGTTTACGCAAAATTCTGACACTACCATCTGAATGTCTCAACAGAAATCGAGACTCATCAGACCAGGCAACATTTTTCCAGTCTTCAACTGTCCAATTTTGGTGAGCTCGTGCAAATTGTAGCCTCTTTTTCCTATTTGTAGTGGAGATGAGTGGTACCCGGTGGGGTCTTCTGCTGTTGTAGCCCATCCGCCTCAAGGTTGTGCGTGTTGTGGCTTCACAAATGCTTTGCTGCATACCTCGGTTGTAACGAGTGGTTATTTCAGTCAAAGTTGCTCTTCTATCAGCTTGAATCAGTCGGCCCATTCTCCTCTGACCTCTAGCATCAACAAGGCATTTTCGCCCACAGGACTGCCGCATACTGGATGTTTTTCCCTTTTCACACCATTCTTTGTAAACTCTAGAAATGGTTGTGCGTGAAAATCCCAGTAACTGAACAGATTGTGAAATACTCAGACCGGCCCGTCTGGCACCAACAACCATGCCACGCTCAAAATTGCTTAAATCACCTTTCTTTCCCATTCTGACATTCAGTTTGGAGTTCAGGAGATTGTCTTGACCAGGACCACACCCCTAAATGCATTGAAGCAACTGCCATGTGATTGGTTGATTAGATAATTGCATTAATGAGAAATTGAACAGGTGTTCCTAATAATCCTTTAGGTGAGTGTATATTATATTATATTACATTACATTATATTAATTATATTATATTAAATTCCAAAGTTTGGGGTCAGAATTTTTTTAATTAATACATTTATTCAACAAGGAAGCATTACGTTGATCAAAAGGGACAGTAAAGAAATTCATAATGTAACAAAAGATTTCTGTTTTTAAATAAACACTGCTCTTTTGAACTATTCATCAAATCATTACAAATAAAAAAGATTTAAGCAGCACAACTGTTTTTCGAAATTGATAGAGAATGATCAGAATTATCATTCAACACTGAAGACTGGAGTAATTTGACTCTATGTTTGATCAAATAACTGCAGCCTTGGTGAGCACAAGATACTTCTTTCAAAACATTAAAAAAATATATTATTTTGGTCCGTGTACATCCATTGTTCATTTGTTTTTTGGTTTAATATTGAAAGTTGAAAAATTAGAAAATGGCTCATTTATTATTTTTTTTTGTTTTTTTTAAAAATAATTTAAAAACAGAATTCGGCTTGATCTTATTTTTTTATGTTCAGGGATAGAAAATGGATTAATGGCTTGCAACGCCCCTTCAGTGCAGAATAACTCTGCTGCTGGACAGATTCTTAAAGTGTTTATTACAAATAAACTCTCTCTCATCTAACAACGGACTAATGCTTTGACACAAATCGCGCTGGACAGGGACTAGAAAGGGTTTTCTTTTCTAGGCATGGATTTGACAACCTACGTGCTAGAGAAATATTAGCTGATTATTTCAGAAATATTATGTAGATTATCTCACATCTGCACCCACATTACCCATCAGCCTACTTCAAAGCTGGGTTACCCACTGGACAGCACGCAGATGCAGTTACATTGTAGTGAAGCGCATCAGTATTGATTTAAATGTAAATATGCAGCAGGCATAACTTTTATTTCAGACAGTACAGAGTTTTGAACAAGGGAAGAACGTACACGGACCTATATTAAGAGGTTTCATTTAATTCTGTATAACATTAGTGAAATGCATAAATGTAAATATACCCATTTTTGTATTTTGAATTTTGTATTTTTAAATATTATTATAATTTTTACAGAACTATGCTGCTATGAAGATGGTTGGACCCTTCGGTGGAGTAGGAAAGGGAACACAGTGAGTCTGTAATGGGAAAAAGGACATAGACCTTCACGTTCAACCTCACCAAAAATCTGTCCACACGTCTCTGTCCATCCTACTGGAGAGATCTGCCTTCCTCATACACATGTGCAAGCTGAAGACGGGCTGAGATTATTTGAAGTCTTTTGTGTGTGTGCCTTTATGTGTTCGTTAACCTGTTCTAGTCCTATATGCTTGAAAGTTGCATAACATCTGTGTGTGTGTATGTACATGTATTACACATCAAGCTCTCTGCTCCGTATCTGACCCGGTCCTGAACTCACTCTTTAACTCCCACTTACACTTTCATCTCCCTGCCTGTTTAATCCTTTTTCATGTCTCCTGTAAAACAGGGTTCTTTCTTCACAGCCAGATGCTTCTTTCTTCTTCCTTCACGCAGAGAGAGGGAGACAGAGCCGCGTCGCACCACCTCCCATCCATTCATTCCTCTCCTTTACTTCTTTAGGTTCAACCCTGATTTGTACAGTTAGGCTGTAAGGTCCAAGACAGGCTGGTTATTAGCTCAAGCCCCGCTGTCAGCAAGCCCACCTCTCTGATTACTATCACACTCTGTTATTTTGCTTTAGCGAAATCCCCACTAAATGCATTTGAGGGCAACATGTGTGTGAATGTATGTACGTGTGTGGAATGTGGGCTGCGAATGAGAACAAGAGAAAAAAAGACTTGTTTATTTGTGTAAATGTTACACTCACGCCCGGTGCCTTTGTGCCTTTTTGCGTTTTACTCTGTTAAGTATGAAAATGAACAGGCGCATCTGGAAGAAGTTGCCAGACTTATAAACATGCATGTGAATGAGCTGTTACATGACAAAATACACAAATTGCTTGTTTTCTCTCCATGACCAGGTCATGAGCTCCTCTTCTACCTAGTTAAGTGAGTATAAACTGTTGTGGAGGCACAGTTAGTGAAACTGGAATCTCAAAACTGTGTTACACAAGGGGCGTCTGTCGTCTGTTGTGCATTCTCACATTACATTTATCTGATGGCAAGAATCATACTAACTTCTCTATGAACAGGAAATGTCAAGAGATCTGGGTTAATCCGACCTAATCTTTAGGATTTCCAGAAGTGTTTACATTTTTTATTCTAAAAAATTGAGGGTAAATGTAAAGAAAGTATTTCCATAAACATCACTAATTTGACAGTAAAGAGAATGCATTCCTGTCTCAGTCACGGATAGTACAAGAAGAATTATTACTCTTTTTTTTCCCCCATTTATAACACTATTTTGTGCATGGATCTACAATATCACTCATTCATGAAAGTAAAATGAATCAGATGAACCAAAAATCCTTGCATTTAAGCAAAATGCCCTCTTGCCAAATATTGTACAGTATATAGCTGAATAACTGGATTTATGCAAACACAAATCCCCTCTGGTAATGCTGAGCATCTATGAAAAGTTGTCATTCATATACAAGTTTCACAAGAAGTCTCTTAATTTGACAATCAAGATGGATATTTCTGTTATTGAATTTAAGAATGATATTCTGCAGTTTTACTGTAATTATGCATGTCATCTAATTGCCTTAAAGCTTCTGCTGTCATGAATTCACTGTGTTAAATTGACTGTATTTGTATCTCCACGTGAGCACTGTGTAATATGCTATGGTCAAATATATACACCTATATAAATTCCATTCTCTATATTTTGATCTTTTCAGATTGAGCCATTTTAAGGCCATTGTCTGTTCTAAAGAACCGTGTTGCTTTGATTAGATTTTTTTTTCTACCAGATTCGCAGACCACCTTATGTGCAGATTTAACCATTTAAAGCCAAACCACAACAGACTGGTCAGAGTGTTTGACTTGAGAGCAAATTAGAAGCACTCCAGTGCCTAGCCAGGGATTCATGAAGCCAATGGCAACTTCCTCTTGCATTTCTACCAGCTGTTCTGTAAAGAGAGTGATTCAAAAAATTATACAGCATATTTTTTGATACAGTAATACAGTGTTCCGAGTTCGCTTTTCTTTTGGTGTAGGGTACTCTTATATGGGTTAACTCGTAATGTTATAACATTGTAAATCTGGTGAGTACACTGTTTTGAAGGAGCACTGTGTCACACTCATACTCTCTCACTTATTGTAACCAGCTTACACCATATAGAGAAATGGCCATATTGTAGTGTCCATTGCAAGTTATAACAGAGTGATAGATTTGGCACCACATCTTCACTGTAGATGTGCGTAATGTTCTGGCCCATCTGAATGAGACCAGAGACACTAGTTCATGTGCATATATGTGACCATGTTTGTATCTACAGGAATATATAATGTATACATAGACTACCATAAGAAATGTACATAAGGGTTACACTTTACTTTGATGGCCCTCTTTAGACATTCTGTTGACTATAAGTAACTTTGCACCTACATGTCAACTAACTCTAATTAGAGTATTAGGTGAGTTTTAGTAGGCTTTTAGGTGTAGGGTTCGTAGAATAAGTTGACATGTACTTGCAAAGTTACTTATAGTCAGTAGAATGTCTGTTGGGGGACCATCACAATAAAGAGTTAGCAGATATTAAGCAGACAATCTACTAATAATCTTGAGAGTTAGTAGACATGTAGGTGCAACGCTACTTATAGCCAACAGATTGTCTAAAAGTGACCATCAAAATAAAGTGTTGCCAAAGTTTGTAGTCAGTATGATTTATTTTTATTTTTATGAAACTGATACTTTTATTCAGAAAGAGCACTACAGCAGTAAATACTAAATCTCTGTTAAATGTTAAAATTATGTTCAAATAAATTCTGATCTTTATATTTGTCATAGATTTACTGAAAAAGAAAAATACAATTTCGACAAAAGTATTAAGCAGCCCAACTGTTTTCAACATTGATAATAAGAAATGTTTCTTGAGCACCAAATCAACAGAATGATTTCTGAAGGATCATGTGACAATGAAGACTATGTCCTACTCACTGCAAAGGGCAGTGACTTTGGAGGAAGCAGGGCACTTGCATGCCATAATGTATTTGTTTGGAATGCACTTGGAGAAGGGATCAACGAAAAACAGCGTAATTTCCTCATCTTCACCTAAAATGTTACCACGAAATGCACCTCAGTGTTCATCAGCCCTTTAGCTGTTCTTACAACAGGAATTTCTTTTTATTGCTGTTAATGTAATTGTTGCAAATAAAAATAAATTCTAAAATATGCTCTATATACAGTACTGTGCAAAAGTTTTAGGCCTTGCTGTAGTATGTCAGTGTCAGTGAAATAGACTATTACATTTCCAAACATTCCTTTTGCCATTAATTGTAAAAATCCAGTGAGATTTTTGTATGCACAAGGAGTTTGAAAACGGCCGGTATGCTGACACAATGCAGCAACAACAAAAAAAATGTTCTAGGTGAAAATACTTTTTCTGTAAGGACTGTATATTGTGTGTTCTGTCTCTGATCTCAACTTTAAAACATGCCATCTCTTGTTTGGACACTATTAAACAAATTTCTTACCTATGAAACCTATTTAAACTTTATATGAAAGGTATGACATAAATGTGTGTAAAGTATCTCAAAAATACAAAAACATCCCGCCATCAAGCTTTAAAATGAATCGGGAGGATTCACCACCCTGGGTCACATGACCATAAAAAACCGATAAAATTACTTGAAGTGAGCATCACAGGTAGCCTTTGCTAACGGACTTCTGGGAGGGTCCTTCATGAAGGGATTCAGTTTCCCTACAAATGCCGTCCACTTCCTGAAGTACCCTTCAAGGGTGCAAAAATGCTGTGTGTAATTTTACCATAATGTGATTTTCCCATAATTATAACATAGTCACTCCTTCAGTATTCCTTTTGTATTACTAAAAGTAATGAGAAAATCAGGTCAATGCACATTATTGGCATACTATATTCATTTGGCAAACATATACACCTGGTTTCACAGACAAGGCTTAAAGTCCCACTGAAGTGCCTTGAAACACAGCATTACTCAATGTGTTGACGTAATTTCCACTAAAACAGGAAGACAGGGTGGGGCATATTAAACAGCTCCTCCCCCTTTTAAAGTAGCCAATAGCGTTTAGTTTGTATCACAGCTCGGCCAGAGCCATTGAACTCGGTAAAGCTGAAGTTTCCTTCTGATGTCTAATCTCCTGAGAGGGTTAATCTAATCCCTGTCTGTGAAACAAGGCCATAGAATGTTCCAATGTCAGTTTCTTCTTTATTAATGCAACAGTTGATATAAAATTGCTTTAAAACAGGCTCATTGACACTTTATACATATGAACAAGAACAGGGCATATTTTGTTTCTATTAGAGAAAAATAAAGAGATTTTGCCATCAACTCAATCTTGCTCAGGTACTGAATTGTGCACCATCTTTCTGTAAAGGAAGTGACATCATAGTTATATGTCAATCTTACAAGACAATTAACTCTTCTCTTGACCAGCAAAAAGAAGTGAAATACGTTCTCTGTTCACTGACCTGTATGTGAACTTGTGAAGTCTGCAAAACGTTGACTGTAACTTTGTTTCAACAGTCTTCTAGTTTTCCTTAATTGCTGCCGCGTTTCTCCTGCTTTCTACACTTCGCCCTGTGTAGATAACAGGCACGTGAATGTCAGGCTTGGTTTGGGTGTGTTATTTCAGCCTTGGTGAACTTCCTGTGCTCCCTGACCGCTGTCCACATTCTGCATGGGTGGGAGGCAGGAGCCAGACCCTTGTCACCACTTTTGGTCTCTCCTTTGTTTTGGGGAAATATCAGATGTCACCAGCTGAGGGGTTCCTATAAATTAGGCTCCTGATGCAACTAGGAAATATGGAAATATTGCTTAAATTGACACTGATACCCGTAATAATTAAATATTAGCCTAGTTTAGAATAGGCCTTTGAGTCCTTTGCAATGGGTTTTACTATGTTTGAGGCAAGGCGTGACTTGTTCTCCACATGGAAAAGGATCATTGGGCTTAACAGAACTTATTTTTAATGTTTCTTGAGTGAGAACATGGAAAAATCCAGACAGTCAACATCAAAAAGCTTTTCCTATAAAACCACATCTGCATTGACTACTCTGATCTTGCCAAGATCGCCCCCAGCCACTATCTCACGTCTGTAGACCAAATCCACGTAGACAGAATTAATGGATTAATAACCCCAGAACTATGGGAACATCATGGGTGCTGTAAGAAATGGATGATGTTGGACGCGGGTTCTCGATAATTAGCCATATTTGGATTTGCATTTGTTGCAATGTTTATTCTCTGCCTTTATGGCAGCTAACTGCATAATAGTCTCGCTAAGTGGCCTCTTAAAGCGCTTTTTGCAAGCATATACATATGTATTATCTCATTTTACACTTAATTATCAACTGAATAAACAAGGCGGAATTTTGAACTGCGAAATGGAAAAAGCTATATAATTTTACAAGCTGAGCAATCACTAGATTTTTGATGTGTTGAGTCACCTTTGTTTCTCTTGCCCTTGTTTTGACAATGCCTGAGCTTTAGCATGTTTGCTCTGTCTGAATAGCGAATAACATTTTTCTAGACATTACTCGATCATTCAACATTAGTAATCATAGGTACATAAAGTGTGGTTCTACATTTTTGTACATTTGCAGACACTCAAACATACATTATTAATGTATTGACAGCACCTTTAAAACTTATATATACCTTATATATATATATATATATATATATATATATATATATATATATATATATATACATATATATAATTATTGAATTTATTTTACCCATTTTCCTAAGTTCATATAATGGTTACATTCACAAAATTCCTTCTTAAAAATAGTCACTTCACGTCCTGATTTTGCCGAGTTAGACGGGTTTCTGGGACAACATATTTTGTTGCTCCTGGAGCAACATTCCTGTCTGAAAATTAAATCATAACCATATCCCTACCCCTAAACATAACCCTAAAAGTTATCCCTAAAATCAGAGGGAAATGATATTTCTACGCATATGTAGATGCTTTTTACTTTGTAAATATGTTTTAGATGCTGTCAGTATGTCCATATTGTACATTTCAGCATATCCAAACCTGCACATGTGCTTTAACAATATGAATACCTACTTCATTCTGTATTCTAACTTGTTCCCATTACAACAGGCCAGGTGGCCTTACTGTGCCCTCTCACCTTGTACACTCATGGGAACCACAAAGGAGGTGGTTTTTAATGGAGCAGTGTGCATAATTGTTTGCCCGCTCCATGCATTCTGCAAGCAGCAGGGTGGTACACACATGTGATGCCCTACTGAGACGGGTCTGGCTCACAGCCTATCCTTGAATTTGGACCATGACCATAAAAGCCCCTGCTACAGGTCTGCCTAGTTCTCATCCACAAAACCTCCAAACAGCCTATTAGCTCGACCTACCACAGCGCCTGACAGTAAGCAGCAGAGAACATGTTGAGAAAAAAGAAAGTGAGGAGAGGAGAAAACTGCTGGGAAAATCGCATCTACAGTCAACGAAACGCAATCTGAGGAACGCGAGGGATGCTGATCATTAAGACATTAAATGAAACCATTTGTGGTTCCAAGTTTATGAAGGCGGAAGGGGCTGAGGGTGTTGAACGACAACAGGAAAGACGAGCTCAGATGAGTCCTTACAGGACCTTTATTGATGGAAGACAAGTGTGCGGCTTGCGGCCACTCGGTTGTTACTGGCTGTATTTCAGATGTAAAGGCATCAGTCTCACATTATGATGCCTGGGAACCAAACTCCACACAGACGGCCTCTTTCCTCTCATTGCAGCAGGAGGAAGCATTAAAGGTCAGCTAACAGGAAGTGAAAAATGCCCTTTTCTTTGAAGCTGTAATGTGGGAGTTTAAGCACTTAGCTTAAAGCATCTAGCCCTTTGGGTCGTCTTCTCCAGCTAGAACAATGTGTTTCTTTGTTGTGGGAAATTGCATTGTCGTCCCCAGTGGTTTTTGGTTTTACCACTTCATTTTACCCATGCTTAGATGTGCCCGCAATTCTTTTGTTTCCAGCAAAACAGGGCGCTAAATAACATGTAGCATCAGTCGTGTACAGTGTTCTCTTTTCTAATTACAGCTGAAAGCCCTCTATTACACTTACATTGATTTTCATTTTAATTAGGGAAACATCTGAGCAGCTGACCAAACCTTCATAAAAAAGCACATTCTGGTGGTTTCCGATCAGCTGGGAAGGAGAAAGTATGTCATTTCTACCAACAGATCATAAAAATGACCTCTAGTGTCGTTTTAATCTACTTATGCAAAACCCATTATGAATAACAGTCAGTTCTGTTTACAATTCTTCCACCGATATGGACAGAAAAACGTACTAAAGTATTTTGTCAGAGTTCAGGGGAGGCGCAACTACTGAATCGGTCCAACCATAGTAACTTGATTCACAAACAAAATACTGTTTTGAGCCGGATCTTTTAAGTTAATCAGAAACATACAGTGCCACCAGTGTAGTTTGGTTGAACAAATGATTTGAAGAAATCGGTTCTTGTTAGTGACTTAAACACATGCAGCTTTGTTTGGTTGTCTACTACATAGTACAGGCAGTAAATTATTTAAACTGCAAACTATTATTCGTCTCTGGGAAAAGTCCTTTTGCAATTTTTAAAAAAATGTATTTATTATTGAAATTATATCATCATTTGGCAATATGTTTTTTCCCCCAAAATATTTAAATATAACAACAACAAAAAAGATCTAGTCCTTAGAAGCACTAAAAGAATTGTTAATAGAACAATAGGGACCACAATTATTAATAAGAGGAATCAGAACCAGAACGTGAAACATTAAATTCTTGACTGTTCCCATTCATAAAGATGTTTTTATTCATATAGCATTGGCTTTCTACATGACCTAAAGTTTGATCACCATGACGTTTCTAAATCTACCACACTATGTTCTGAGAAGCTTTCCTAAACCAAAGACAAAAGACTATGGCATCAGTGGTGTTTTACTAGCAATTTTTGCAATCAGTTCTGGACAGGACATTTTCATCATTCCATTTTACTGATGCAAAACAACGAAAATTATACAGTGTGGCGAAATAACTATTTTTTCAAGTAATTAGGCGGTTAACATCTTTATTACCATTCAGAGAAATACTGGAATCTGCTGGAATGCTGTCCGGTCTGAAAATGTGGCTTGGAAAAGTTTGTGAGCCATGTTAATTTCACTTTTTATTTTTCTAATCAATTTATTACAGTTTCTGTGACTCTTTCTTCTAGTATGCTGCCTCCAAAAAGAGATGACCTATGAACTTTATGAATCATAGCATCACAAAAAACACTTTAATAGATCAAATGACTGGCAGCTCACATTACTTTGTGATATAATATCCTGTTGCTGTTTGATGTTCTTCACATTTGTTTCCAGTTCTGCAGAATGCAGTTCCCTCCAAATTTCTGTAACCTTTCAGTCACCTCTATAAAACCGAAGGGGGAATGGTATTGAAAAAAATGTCAAAAACAATATTTCTGTTTTTTATAGGAGTGATTATTATGTTTCATAAAATAAATTAATTTAGGATTTGTGTGTTGCATCTGCCAACCCGTGAACCCACTACTTCATTTCCCCTCATTTTAGAGGGGGAAAATCCTTTGGTATTCTTCCCTGTTCAGAATCATTAGGGCCTGGTATGTTGAGCTTGTAAAGTTAAAACTTTCAAAGAAGACTTTCAAGACATGGTATGATCAAAAACAAGGTATTGATTCCATAATGGGAGCAAAATCTGTCACTCCTCCACAACAGTTAGTGTTTGACCTGTAAAGAATTCCTTTGAATCCAGAGCAAAGGAATTCGCCTTGAGCCAGTGCTTCCATAATGAAAAAGACTAACACCTTACGTGTCAGAGGTTATTAAATCATAACCAGGAGTACTTTTTTTTTCTTCCAGGCTTCAAACATCAAAAGTATGAGTTGAGCGTTGAGCTCAAAATGAGAGAGTCGGCTGATCGTAGCTCTACGTAGAACTATAAAATCATAATGACCTCTACTGGCCTCGCATATTTCCTCGATTATACCAAGCATAATCAAACAGTGTCTTTAGAATAAAATTAAATTCCATTAAAACCATAATGGGATTACACTTGTTTGCAGTCATGTTTAGAAGTGAGAGACAGCACCACCCTTCTGCTTTACAGCCCTCAAAACACCGTCATCACGTCTGCTTGCACAATACTGTACTGTCCAAATGATTTTTCTTGTGTTTCTTGCTCCAAGTTGCAAACATTTCAGCGTCTTGATAGCAACGATTCACATTGCAGTTTATCAGCCAAGCACTTTAGATTGACTTTGGGTTGTAGCTTTGTCCAATAGGCCCTACACATTGAATAAAAAGCTAAACCAGATGGAATATGTGTATAGCGCTGCTGCTCCAAAACAGCACCAGAGCTCCATTGTGTTTCTGCGTGTTTTTATTGCAAAGCCATCATACATTAATAAGGTTTTACAGTGAGTGTTTCCAAATTATAATTATTGAATGAAAGTAATGTGTGAGCTGTGCCGTACAGACTTAGGCCTTATAAAGCACCCTGTAATTGCTCTTGTCAATTACACTCATAAAAGAAACTTAGTAACCATATTCTGCGTGCCAACTGTACCTTATGGACATGAACGTATTTTGTACCAGAAGCTATTTCATTAATGCTAGCCACCTGAGCACATAATAAAAATAAAATCCCACATAAAAATCAAAAATGTTTTTTTTGTCTGTCAAAACAGGTAAAGCATATCAATTTTGGCACCCATTACAAATCTGTTTGTTCATTAGAAGAACAAAGAATTGGAAAGGGAATCATAATGAATTGTACATTGATTCCGGTTATTCCATTGTGAACCTTTTGGCAACCAATTCAGTTGCCAAATGCTGGGATCATTTCAATAGCCTGATAAATGACATAGAACAAAAATTTTATTTTAAATATATTTAATTCATTCCTTTATTTTTTTATAAAACACCATTGACAAAAGCCATGATTTGTATCTTTAACTACACACTTGGTTCATGAAAAAATTAATAACCTACAGTTTAGTCAGATTAATTGAAACCGCTTCAACCGATTGACTGTGTGAATCACACCGTAAGAAAAAAATCAGTAGAAAAATGGAAAAGGTACTGGTAATTTTCTGCAAAGACATTATCCATTACGTTTTATGGACATTTCCCTTAAGCCTAAAATTTGGAATATAAAATACGAAAATTTCCTTCATATTAACACTGAATATTGTGCTCTGTTTTTATGCCATTTGTGATTCACAAAAAAAAAAAAACGGCTTTACAATCATAAAACGTAAAATTTTAAAACTGTGGGAGACCACAGACATAAGGGCAGTTTCAACTGATTTTCAGCATCATAATCCTTCAAATGCACACACTAGAAGTTTCTTTCGAGCCACGAAACCACACACCTGTCGATTGTAGTAGCATTTCCAGTTGCTTTGCAATACATTTTATGTTATTAAAAATATAACATTGAATAAAACCACACTTTTAAAGTGTATGCTTTACTTAGAAATAGCAAATAAATAACACAGTAGATATCTACATAAAAGAAGTAACGTGGCACCTGAACACAGAGACCTCAATACTTGGTACACAATACACAATGACGGTAACATTCAATGGATCGTTTTTGAGTATGAATGTCATTTTGAGCAGAAAATGACCTCCAAATGTCACAAAATGGCAAGTTACTAAACCTAACAACAAAAGCAATGATAAAACAGTAAATACAGCTGGAAAACAGAAAAGAAAAATCAACCTCAATTATTCAAACCCCAGTGCATGATGGGAACACCAGTATCAGAAAAGTTGAGTAGTTTTACTTAATTTTATAACATTGATATTTATGCTTTAATTTCTACAAGCTTGAATTGAGTACTAATATAGAATTTACTTAGTTTTTTTCATTCTTGCCTGAACTAACTTTTTCATGTAGAAATTACATGTTTTTTTCTGTATCATATCTGTAGTGCATGAGATCAAATGTGACCTGAGAAGCAAACAAATAATGGACGATCAACATCGTCAGCTGGTGTGAGTTTTGTTAAACAAAGGAGAAAAAAAGAATATGGCTGATCTTGTTTCTCAATACTCCACTTCCGTGGCATGTTTGTGGCTGCCAAGTTTCAGCTATAGAAGCACATCCGGTTGGTGAAGCTTGTTCGCTCTCATTTTGCGGGTATCACGTCAGAGGCAGCCTGATCAAGAGTCTGTTAGTTTTGTGATCGTGTGGGCTCCAACGTGATCAGGAACAGTAAAATAATCGCAATGACACCACACAATTGAGGATTTTTTGGACAAAAAGTAGTTTGCGACAACCCTTAAAGGAACACGCCGACTTTTTGGGACTTTAGCTTATTCACCGTATCCCCCAGAGTCCATACATACCATTTTTATCTCCGTGCGTGCCATAACTCTGTCTGACGCACCCACTGCTAGCCTAGCTTAGCACAAAGACTGGAGGTAAACTGCTCCATCTTGCCCAATGTTTCCCAACCCTATTCCTGGAGACACACCAACATTACACATTTTCCAACTCTTCCTGAACAAACACACCTGAATTAACTCATCAGCTCGTTAGTAGACTTCAAGACGGGGAGATAAAGGGGTTAGATGAGGGAGACATCCAAAATGTGCACTGTTGGTGTGCCTCCAGGAACAGGGTTGGGAAACACTGATCTAGCCTACTGCTCAATAAGTGATAAAATAACGGCAACATTTTGTTGTGATGTGTATAGTTACATCGTGTACTAAGACCGACGGAAAATGAAAATGTGCAATTTTCTAGACAGATATGGCTAGGGACTATACTCTCATTCCTGCGTAATAATCCAGGAGTTTTGCTGTCGTACCATGGGTGCAGTGGCGCAATGATATTAAGTAGCGCCTGAAAATAGACTAACTTCCGTTAACATAACCAACATGACAACCTGCTTGCACAGAGAGCGTGCTGCGTAATATCATTGCGCCTGCTGCACCCATGTGGCAGCAAAGTTCCTGGATTATTACGCAGGAATGAGAGTATAGTCCCTAGCCATATCGGTCTAGAAAATTGCAACTTTTTATTTTTCGTCGGTCTTAGTACACGATGTAACTATACACATCACAACATGTAAATAGGAAAATGTTGGCGTTATTTTGTCATTTATTGAGCAGTAGGCTAGCTGGAGCCGTTTACCTCCAGTCTTTGTGCTAAGCTAGGGGTGGGTGCGTCAGACAGAGTTATGGCACGCACGGAGATAAAAATGGTATGTATGGACTTATCTAACTCTGGGCGATACAGCGAATAAGCTAAAGTGCCCAAAAGTCGGCGTGTTCCTTTAAATTGGACCACGCAGCCCAATCGCTTGGGGGTGCAAATCAGGCTCAAATTGGGCTTAAAATCTTTAAGTGTGTGGCCAGCCTTAGTTTGTCAATTGGTTCCCTGCCTGTTTGTGTCCATGGCTACTGATTGATTAGAGTCCTCAGTTCAGGTGTGTCTAGTTAGTGTCTCCCGTTGTTTGCTCTGTATATTTAAGCCCTCCGTTTCAAAGCAAGGCAGGTTTATTTATATAGCACATTTCTTACACTATGGTAATTCAAAGTGCTTTACACGGAAAAAAAAGTTAGTTCCTTGTTCTGCATGATTTGTCGTGAGTGTTTAGTTGGTTGTGTTTGATTTCCCTATGTATTTCTGCGGGTTTCTAATTAAAGACTGTTCCTGAATTTCCCTTGTCTTTGCAAACTATATACTACAGCCGACCGTAACATCACCAGTCATGCTGTATATTTTTGACTTACTAAAAGGAGCTGGCTTTTACTCACACTGTATGTTTTTGACTCACTAGCCTACAGACTCAGAAGAGTCATTAACTTTAGGCACCACTGGCCGCACTATACATTTTTTATTTAGTAAAAAGTACTGGATCTTAAGAGTCATTAGCTCAGGAATCGGACACTGGTTGTGTTTTTGTTTTTTTTCACTAAAAAGGAAGAGCTGACATATTTACTCTGTAATTGGCATTCTCTGGTTGCGCTGTATGTTTCACGCTGAATACTTCCAGAGTTTCACTTTCAATTCCCATTAGCACGAATGAAGCATGAAGAATGCACGCAGGAGAACAGTTAACATACCGAACGGCATTAAAATAATACGGTTCTGGTATTATTATTTTTTTAATGGAACCGCGGTTTTGAACAAGTACTGGTTTCTCGGTTTCCAATCCTACTCGCAACTCTCCCAAGGCTGGTGTTACGCACACAAACCACTGTTCAACACTGTCTTGTCGCCCTCAATCAAAAACAAAGCCCATCATCCTCCAGCAATGCTGACCCCACCAACTCGAACAGCGTACTAGCCTTAGCATTCTGTTTTTTAAGAATCTGTGTGGTTACGATGACGCCATGGGCTTTTGAAATGGAAAAATCTGCAAGAATCCTTTATGACAACAGCTTCTCTTTTGCCGCGTGTTAAAACACGAGGGATGGGAAAGAGAGGGTGAGATGAACCTTTAGTGCCAAACAACATAAAATGACAAGCGTTTCACAAAGAATTGAATCCAGAAAGGGAAAGAATCAACTAACTCCCAGTCCTGGTCCCAGTGGGGTTTGAAAACAGCTCCCAAGAGCACTAGCAAAATCTCTTTGCTGTCTCACTCCTTTTTTCTGATTCGAGTCGGCCTTTCTAAAGCTGTGATTCTGGCAGCAGTTGGTTGCAAAGCAGGCCTAATGGCCACTCGCCTCCTCTGATTTTCCATAAGTCATTCCCAAAAGGCCACAAAACATTTCATTGCATGCTGGGCTAAAGACGTTAGAAGTCGAGGTAATGTGCAGAACAGGGTCCTTTATAGTCTGGCAGAGAACCAATAATCAAACCAGAGAAGCAATCAACATGGGTGCCAGGGTCAAGGTTCACAGTTGTGTTCATAGTCCCAGCAACTACCCTCTCACAGGGTGGTACTCCTGGATTTTTGGAACGATTCACAAATAGCAATTTCTTAATAAGGCAGGCATTTATTAGAGTTCAGTGCTAAGCCAAATTTTTGTTAATCTGTTACAGCTCTGTAAATGCTAGTTTTACTTTGGGTGTGGACTTTTTACAGTCGAGTCATAATATTCACATTATATGCTAGACATATAAAGATTAGCATGGTCATTACAAAGAATGAAAAAGGAAATATTTTTAGTTTTTACTGTATGTTTGATTTGGACCATGACATGCTCACATTTTCAATTGTTTTGTGGTTTAGACTATAAATTATACAAATAATGAGAGGTCTATTTGACATTGGTATTTGTATTATTTATGAACTATGCAGCATGTAAAGGGATAGTTCAACCAAAAAGAAAAATTCTGTCAATATTTCTGTCAGTAATCTCACCTTCATGTTGTTCCATGTTTTGTTCTTCTGTAAATCACAAATGAGATGTTTTAAAGCATATCTTGATCACTCTCTTCAATATAATGAAAGTGAATAAGAACTGGAGCTGTCAAGTAACAAAAATTACAAAAAAGCACAGTCATAAAAGTAGTCGATATGACTTATGCAGGTCTTTGCAATGAGTCAGGTCTTTGCAATGAATCAGATGAATACAAATGAGTCATTCACAAATCAGACTGATTTGGTTCTTGATTTCAACTCAGTGATTTGACTCAATGATCCGCAGCAGTTAACAGCCCACTGGAAAGGTTGATTATCACACTGTGAACACGAATAAGTTGGCAAAACTAAAAAAAAAATCAGTTACATCAATTTTTTTAAGTTAAGAAATGTAAAGTTTAAGTAAGCAGAACTTGCAGATTTTTATTTTGCTCTTAATTTGAAATATGAGTAAGCTAATGAATCATGTAAGCAAAATGATCATGTAATCGCAACTAAAATATTTTTAGTAGTGGAAACTTGGCTAGCTTTAACTCGCTAATTCAATACATGCTACCTTGCTAATTGGTAACACAATGCTTTGATAGCATTAGCATAGCATAGCACTTGCTGAAAGAGTGCGATAAAACGTTTAACATACTGTAAATTTGTTCTCAAACTAAGCTCATGCTCCACTCGTCACCATAATGATAACCCCCCAAAAAACCCAACATAACAGACACTCTTCTAAATTAGCATAGCAAAACATTAAACACTACTAAATCTCCCACTTAACATTAATCTTGCACAAAAAAACATAACACTTAATTTTAGCATTTACTCTCTTTTGAATGTCATAGCAAAGTATGCTGGGAAATAGAAATCCCAACCCAGTTTCAGTTAAATTTAAGTTTAAGTTTTAAGTAAATTAAAAGAAACAAGTTCATAAAACTCAAAACTATGAAACAATTCAGATTACTTAAATTATGTCAGTTTTGTGAACTCAAAGTTCTAAATACTCATAAAAGTTAATTTGATTGAACTAATTTGTTTCATTTGAGTTGGCTCTATGCAAACCAATTAATTATTTTGATTGCAGTGAATAATGACTTCTTGGTCTGTTAATCATACAAAGCTTGAGTGATATGCATATTTTATGTATACCTCACAGCCTGTATGTATAGCACAGAAGACATGAAATAAAGTGTGGACCACACTTTAGTGATACTTTTATTGTGTGTTTGCGTCCTTTCTTGTATTTTGAAAGCTCTGGGCTCAATTCATATAATTGCATGGAAATGAGCTACATGTTTTTATTTAGTACCACAGAACCACAGAAAAAAACAAGAAATTCACACAGGTTTGGAACAAAAAGACTTTTCATGTTCAGCAGAACTGTTGCTTAAATTCAAAAAGTTTTCAATATCCATGATCATCAATGATCACATGATGAAAACTTTTATATTTTTGCAGAGAAATATAGAATATATAAGAATACACCACCAACGTACCACAAAAAGTGAGTGACATGAAAGACATCACTGTTAGTCTTTGGAAATGTCACAAGTTCAGGGAAACAGAACATTTGGCTAAGAAAATCATTATTTCAGACCATATTTCTCTTCACTTTAGTCTTACAGTATGTCTGGAACATGCCCTCGTCTTTTCAGCTATTTCACTATGGACCATTAGCACGATGGATGGAAAGCCAGCATAAACAAAACCAATCTTCAAAACCAATCCCGTTCAATCAGGCCTGTTGAAACGCTCTCATATTTGGCCAGGGCACACTGAGTGGAAGAAGCAGAGCTCCAGGACTTTGCAGTAGCTGTTTGAATCAATTCTGAATGAATATTAACTTCAATTTTTGAGGCTTTAGAGGATATGCAGTAATTGTTTCCTAATATGTATGCACATTAGAAAGAGTAAATCGAGAAAGGTGTGAAATAATGGCATGGTTTTGATGCGTATGTGCGTTAGATTACTCCAAGTCTTCAGTCTAGAGACTTGCCTCTTTGCACTAACCTCAGTTTCATCCCTCCTGTCATTCTTTTCCTGTCTTAAGAAAAAGAATGGTTCTTTGCAGGACCTCCCAGTCTTTCTCTCAATACTTTAGCTTCTGAGAAATTATGAAATATTAGTATGGCTGTAAATTTGTAGAATTATACCTCAAGCTTGTCTGAACTCCAACTTAATAATAAATAGAACATTCATATTTCAGACCATAGAGAGGTTTTCACATAAATATCTTCAGCGTAATAAAACTATTTCAGATCTAACCTCAAATCAAATATGTGTGGCAGTAGAACATATCTCCTTGTTTGATCTTTGAGATGTAGAGTATCTGATTTCTCACAGTAGTTTAAAAACAAAAAGTAAAATATTGGGAAAATTTGCCAAAAAAAGAAAAATAAGATTAAAAAAGAAGATTTAATCCATACAATAGCTATTTAAAAATAATCATTAATTAGACAGAAACCAGCGCAGTTAGAAAAATACTTGAATTCATGTTTTCAGTAGCTGGAAATTCAAAGCACCCTGGTTGGAGGCCCTGCTATTAGCTTACGACCAAAACAAATAGCGGAGGGAAAAAATCACCTTTGTAAAAATGTAAAACGGAGACTGCCAAGTCGAACGTTTTTGCTGTTATCACAATAAATCACATGTGAAACTTGGACAAGAGAGCGCACATAAGCGCTGCCTTTGTTTTCTATTCCACTTAGAAAGGTCGTGTCTCAAGAGGAAAATTAATGCTGAGATATTATTCAGGGTGTGTGTGTGTCTGAGTGTGTGTTAGTAATGTGCGTATAAATGATGGAGACGAGTTTATGTGCTTAAATGCAACAACTGATTAGTCCTCTGCTGCCAGTGTGTCTATGTGGTTATTTGTACCGCACACTTACATACATATAATACACAGGTGTGTGTGTGTGTGTGTGTGTGTGTGGGTGTGTGTGTGTGTGTGGAAAGGGGAAGGCACTCTGGCCAAAAGCAGGTGATCGATTGGTCATAGTGACTGATGATACCCTCAGGATGTCTGGGTAATAAAGTGTTGCTTTCCTAACTGTGTCCTGGGCCTTCGCTTGCATGTATTTTTAAGGTCAAAACAAGTGCAAAACATTAATTATATTCACCATTTTTAATTTTAATATGGCAAGCCATCAAGTCAAGCTTTGTATTTACAACTTCACAATAACCAATAGGGAGCCTTATTTTGTTTTAACACAAAGTGTCTGAAGATTTTATGATCGATTGCAATTTCAAGAAGGCCGTGCTGATGCAAGACCAGCATAAATCAACGAAACAACAGCACTGCAGCAGAAAACACAGCCCTTTGCCTCCCACACAATATTTGAAGAAGCTATGAATATATAACATAAGAATAATATAAGAAAAGTAATTTTTTACAATAGAAATGTATATGCTGTAGGGCTAAAATAAACATGGATAAATATATTTATAACATACAGTAATTATATAATAAGGTAAATATGTCAATCAACGTTATAACTCTTCAATAAAAACAATATTTACAACTAAATATGACAGAATTTCTGATTATATATGCTTGAATTGAAGGTAAAAAATTTGTGTAAAATCAGCTAGTGCATCTCCAGCTTTATGTGTCATGTTAAATCTTCTTTCTTGCCACTTTCTCCTATTTTTATTCATCTCTATACACTCCAATGTTCTACAGAAATAAAACAAGAGGTGAAGAAAACCTGACCTGACATTTTTACAGGCTACTTTGCTTCAGAATGGAGCCCAAAACGTGTCATTCTGAAGCTATACGACTGGATGTCTGTTTCCATTCTTCTCCCTCATTCTCCCATTTTTTTCACATTTTGGCAATATTGTTTTTTACATTTTGTGGGGAAGTGAAGGCAGTGTGGGTGTAGGAGTCTCTGTTAACCACCCACATTCTGCAGAACAAGACTTTCTTTATTCAGGCAGTAGACTCTATGCCTGTTCTAAGGAACAATTAGAAAAAATTAAGGTTAGACTAACAACATGCACTGCCAACCAATGGCTCTCATAATTTTTGACACACATGTCGCTTTTTTTCTTTTCTTATAAGGTGCTGTCTGTTAAATGTTTTAATGTTTTCTTTGTGCTGTTGGATCATTTCAAAGCAGATAAATACTTTATGATAATTCAGATAATAATGTGTACAGATATCCCTAGTTCAGACAAGTAGCAAAAATCTGTTTTGTAGTCAGAGCTATGTGTCATATCTGTCATGATCAGCTTTTTGTCATTCTTTGAGCACTTTTACATCATGTGATAAGAACGAGAATAAAGCTTGTGCTTCTCAGACTGTGAAAAAAGATCGACAGCGTTCCTTCCACTGTAGAAAAATGAAGCCAAAATATTCCAGTAACGGACATAGAGTGGTGCAGGTATGACATCACTTTGTAGGCCAAAACGCAGAAGCGAGTTTTTTCGCAGTTTAGTACTTCCAGTTCCATCGTCCTGAAGTCAATGGGTTTTTTGAATGGGGTTTTGGTTAAATGCTGAAATAAGGTCTGTGGTGAACACAAGTTCAAGACACTTTCATGTTTTATTCTATGACATAAAAAACATCAGTATTACCCCACTTGTGATTTTTTAAAGCTGTTACGCATCTTGAAAAATGCGGTTGCTAACAAGTGACTAAATGGGACTACAGAGGCTGTCGGGGACATTAAATCTCATCACGCCGAAAAGGTAAGCTCAGTCAGCTTTTACAGCCTCATTATGCTCATAATTGTGCTGTTATAAACTATTCTAACTCAAACGTTCTGGGAAAATGTTTTGATATAAAAACTGAAAGAGTTGTCGGAAGCTTAGTGATGGTGACGTTGAAGATTCATACAAGTTGTGTTTATTTGTGATAATTATCTTGATGGACAAAACGTGCAAGTATCATAAACTTTTGTTGATCACAGAGCTTGTTTTTAGCGATAATCCAAAAGCCTATGGGAAAATCCTATTGGGTTTTTCCTCGAGGGAACCAGTGTGATGCGAAGTTTGCGAACTGCCGGTTGGCCTACAAAGGGACTTCATACCTGCACCACTCTTTTGCTGATTATGTTGTTCGGACAAGCACAGCTGTCAATCATTATGTTACACCCCGTTTTTATAGCATCAAATAACATATGTCTGCTTGATAAGAACTACCTAAAATGAAAGAAACCGTCTCTGTTTATTGAAGTATAATTGGATTTTTTTGTTTGGCTCGCATTCCATTGATTGCATGGATAGAGCGGGAAAAATGCTTTGGCTTCACTTTTCACGATGCATGCGGCACACTTGGGCTGTGTTTAAGCCCAATTTTTATGCCTTTCCTCGCTAACTTCCCTCCGTCTTGCTCACTCGGATGAACATCATTGCTTACGTTGCATGAGTGACGGGACCCTTGAAATGTGTTTAAATGGAACGCCCTAAGCCCTTGATCACTTGGAATCCGATATGGAGCTGATTTATTATTTATAGTTTTTTTTCTTGTACAATTTGCTTCTGCACAATTCTATAGCCCTACGTAAGCTTGGGCTGTTAAAAAATTTAATAAAACCAAATAGGCTATTAAATATGAATATAAAATATTTTTAAAAATACACTAAACTAAACCTGCGTAAAAAAAACAAAACAGTCAGCTTAAGTATAGCTACAAGCATTAAATGCAGTTAAATGTCAAAATAACTCTAATATCATACACTAGATTTGTGTGGGGTGGGGGACGTCTGCTGTGACGTCACAATGGTGGTGCATTGTGGTCTATGGATCTGCCTGAAATGTACATGTTGGACCTGTCCAAATACCCACACTTGCAGTCTTTGCACTTGACCACTCGTCTACTTATATGACATATTTCCTGTATTTGGCCCATGTGTTCAAGTGGGCTTGAAGACTGCAAGTGTGTGTAGAACATACTGTTGTTTCAATACACATACCCTATACACACATACCCTTTGCACCAATAAAATGTGCAACACTTTATATTTTACTACCAAATTATATAAATAATTTAACTTACAGTGCAATGTTTTCCTCGACATCTCACGATTTCAGTGCATGTGAGATCCCGAACATAATGCATGATGGGATACGCTTAGCCTCAAATACTGCACCGAAGCGGTTTTGCTGTGAGGAACAGGATGCCTCTCCCTCATGCCGAAAAACACGTCATCAGAGAAGAGATGTCATTCCAAGGGGAGGGGCAAGTTAATTTAATTAAAGTGAGGACAATAATTTAAAAATATGATGTGCATGAATAAATCATTTATAATAAATACTGCAATATTCCATAAAAAATTGGTGACGTGTCTGTATGGGCAAACATTGAGTGTAAAAGACCACAGAACAGCGCAGTTCGCATCTAAAGCAAGCCAACTGTACACTTCTAAAGACTTGCGCATCTGTCACTAAAGTCTCACATTTGGTGAACCAATGCAAGTGTGTGTCATTACTATGTCAACCAATGTAGGCATGCTAGTAAATGCAAACAAAGATGCATCTCTGATGCACATGCAGTCTGGACAGGAAAACGGCAGATCAGGCAACATATAACTTATGGTTTAAAATGGATTTAAGAAAAAAAAAAACCTGTGTTAACAAAGTTTTAGAACCTTTATGTAGAATAAATAATATAATTGTTAATAATAGTCCGTTTATTTTCCATATGTGTCCCTTTTAGTTTTAATAAGTCCACTCCTCGCCCACATATTGACCCACATATCTATCTATTACCATTTTCAGTCGTTTTCCAACACTCCTTATTACATGGCTTGGGACAATTTAGTGTCTCCAATTCACCTATACTGCATGTTTTTAAATTGTGGGGAAACCGCAGCACCCAGAGGCTGCTGGAACCGCTGCTACCCGCTGAGCCACTGTGCCATATCATAGCCTCACATATAGTCTTGATACATGTTCCACACTAGAGAGCAGCACAGAAGAAAACCTTCAAAGAGCTACTTTGGACCTTAAAGTTAAAGTGCCTAAGCTTGCACCAGTTGCAGTCTTCCTGCAAACTAAGACTTCAGTGTGTTCGTATAAAAGCCGGTCACAGTGCTCCAAACACACGTGTGCAATTCACCTCCTCCCCAGACAAGGTCTACATTACACTCAGTTCCACTTCTTTTTTTTATGTCTTTCTCTATAGGCAATGCCATTCCTGGTGAAGTTAGTGGGCCCAGGACAGTATACACACCTATGAAGTCATGCTATTCCCAAACTACCTCTTACTGTTGGATGTTTTATTTCCAGGTCTGTAATTCTTTTCATTCACAGAAAGGGAAAAGTTGATATTTTACTATATGAGCCATGCCTTCATCAGCTATAGCACCATAGAAACATGATAGTATTGTGACAGTGCTTGGGGACTTTAGAAATAAATCCTAAATCAATGTGGTTTGAGGGACGAGTAGCTAATTAAAACACAACTGAAATAGCAGTAAATAAATGGAAATATATTTGTACCTAATATTTGAAACATTGTAAGAGCCAAAAAATGACTCGAATATGATTAATGGGTGTTAACAGATACATTGCAAATAGGCTTAATTATATAGTTTGTTTAAAACAAGGCAGCTACTCCTAAAGTATATGAAATAAATGTATTCAGATACAAAGCATGATGTTCTTATTATACTGTATGTCACAATGTATCTTAAAAAAAAAAAAAAAAAAAAAAAAAAAAAAAAATATATATATATATATATATATATATATATATATATATATATATATATATATATATACACTCACCTAAAGGATTATTAGGAACACCTGTTCAATTTCTCATTAATGCAATATCTAATCAACCAATCACATGGCAGTTGCTTCAATGCATTTAGGGGTGTGGTCCTGGTCAAGACAATATCCTGAACTCCAAAGTGAATGTCAGAATGGGAAAGAAAGGTGATTTAAGCAATTTTGAGCGTGGCATGGTTGTTGGTGCCAGATGGGCCGGTCTGAGTATTTGACAATCTGCTCAGTTACTGGGATTTTCACGCACAACCATTTCTAGAGTTTACAAAGAATGGTGTGAAAAGGGAAAAACATCCAGTATGCGGCAGTCCTGTGGGCGAAAATGCCTTGTTGATGCTAGAGGTCAGAGGAGAATGGGCCGACTGATTCAAGCTGATAGAAGAGCAACTTTGACTGAAATAACCACTCGTTACAACCGAGGTATGCAGCAAAGCATTTGTGAAGCCACAACACGCACAACCTTGAGGCAGATGGGCTACAACAGCAGAAGACCCCACCGGGTACCACTCATCTCCACTACAAATAGCAAAAAGAGGCTACAATTTGCACGAGCTCACCAAAATTGGACAGTTGAAGACTGGAAAAATGTTGCCTGGTCTGATGAGTCTCGATTTCTGTTGAGACATTCAGATGAGAACATGGATCCATCATGCCTTGTTACCACTGTGCAGGCTGGTGGTGGTGTAATGGTGTGGGGGATGTTTTCTTGGCACACTTTAGGCCCCTTAGTGCCAACTGGGCATCGTTTAAATGCCATGGCCTACCTGAGCATTGTTTCTGACCATGTCCATCTCTTTATGACCACCATGTACCCATCCTCTGATGGCTACTTCCAGCAGGATAATGCACCATGTCACAAAGCTCGAATCATTTCAAATTGGTTTCTTGAACATGACAATGAGTTCACTGTACTAAAATGGCCCCCACAGTCACCAGATCTCAACCCAATAGAGCATCTTTGGGATGTGGTGGAACGGGAGCTTCGTGCCCTGGATGTGCATCCCACAAATCTCCATCAACTGCAAGATGCTATCCTATCAATATGGGCCAACATTTCTAAAGAATGCTTTCAGCACCTTGTTGTATCAATGCCAAGTAGAATTAAGGCAGTTCTGAAGGCGAAAGGGGGTCAAACACAGTATTAGTATGGCGTTCCTAATAATCCTTTAGGTGAGTATATATATATACTGACACAGAGCTACTGTGTCAGTATATATATAAAAATCAAGTCCTGCCATACATTTTTTCTTGTTTGAGAAGCTGTTTCACTCGGATATACATCACAGAAAGAAAAGACTATTGCAACTTCTATTTCATAACTGGTTGTTTGAATAATTAAATAACAAAACTGAGATTTTAGCCATCAATGTCCATATTTTATATTTTATCTTAATAATTAGAATAATTAGAAAAAGAATGACACATCACACAACAGCTACTTACAGTATATGTTTTTCAATTTTCTTTTGCAAAATACTGTTGAATATTTTCAGGTAATCAGGCATCTGTTTAGCAGACTGAGGACTTTTAAACTGCTCTGATCAGATGCCATATTCAAGGTGAGTAAAGTAAGGTCATGTCTGTACAGAAGCTCACCCTGCCACCCAAATGCCTCCTCATGATACTATGATTCACAGATCAAACAAAACAATGATGTTCCAGCATGGAGATGCAGGAACAATATCTGTCATTTAGCAAGATTTACAACTATATTAGCCACTGTGCTTGGATAAAAAAAACAAGGGGATATTTAACATGCTGTTTAAGAAGCGATCTGTATTTGGCTGAACTATAATATTAGCAGGTCACTGTTCCATATGGTAACCAGACTGTTGCGGCTGCAGCGGCACAGGCCCATAAAGAAGCAGAACAAGAGAGAGAGAGCGAAGAGTGGATTTGAATTGAGGATGATAATTGCACAGAGGAAAAGAGGAAAGAGCTGGAGCAGGTTATGACCACGCATCAGCCAGTTCCATTACTAGAGAAGAGTCCTTTTAACAAACTGGCCTGGTGTGTGTGTGTGTGTTTGTGTGTGTAAGTGAATGCACACAGCCTCAGTTCAAAAGTTATTAGCTGTCATTCTCACAGACAAATTAGAATGGAAAAATTTAACATCACTGCAAGTGGTTGACCGCCTCTCTCTGTCTGTGCAAGGCTTGAACTTTAAAATATTTTTTTTCTCGAATTTTTTCCCCCTTAATCCCTTCTTTTTTTTTTTTACCTTTTCAGTTTTCATTCATCTCAGTGTTTCACTTCAGGAACACTGTAAAAAAAAAGTTGATTTAACTTAAAAAAAATATGGCAGCCTATTACAGTCAATTTGTTAACTAAACTAACAACTAAAAGCGTTTGTTCATCTATATGAACATAAATATATAAATATAAGGAAACTAAAGTTTATTTAGCATTTCGCAATGTAAGGAGCTAGTAATCTCATTCTCTCATCATTATCAGAAACAGCATTAACTTCTTGAGCAATTTGAGCTAGAGTACCACACGGGCCAGCCTTCGTTCCTCACGTGCATCAATGACCCTGTCGTCAGTTCACCACTGTTCCTTCCTTGGACCACTTTTGATAGATACTGACCACTGCCGACTGGGAACACCCCACAAGAGCTGCAGTTTTGGAGATGCTCTGACCCAGTCGTCTAGCTATCACAATTTGACCCTTGACAAACTCGCTCAAATCCTTACGCTTGCCCATTTTTCCTGCTTCTAACACATCAACTTTGAGGACAAAATGTTCACTTGCTGCCTAATATATCCCACCCACTAAGAGGTGCCGTGATGAAGAGATAATCAATGTTATTCACTTCACCTGTCAAAATGTTTTGCCTGATCGGTGTATATCCCTGTTATACAAATATATTAAACCCCAGCATTGCACATAGGCCATATGATTGCTAACAATGAAACAGCAGCAGCAGCATAAATTAAAACAGATAAATATTAAGCAATGATCATTTTTAATACATAATTATTTCAAGCTGCAATGCATGCTGGGAACTTGATAATAAACACAAAATAATAAACTTTTTGGATTTTTTTTTTTTACATTGTAATAGCATGTAATTGGCTTGATTTTTTTTCACAGTTATTTTAACCATATTTTGAAACATTGCATTGTGCTGTGTTTTAGGATTGAAGGTAATGTACGTAAACGAAAAATAAGGCCTACTGATAATATTCTGCCAGGACATTATCAGGTTTTCTACTGATTTTTTTCTTACAGTAGTGTATTTCAGGGCCCCTGGAAGTACAAGCATATAGGCATGACAAAGAAAGTTTAAAGTTTGAAGCTCTGATTAAGGAATGTGGCCTTAACCAACACAAAAATTGTTTTTTATTTGATTACAATTATGCATATACAATGCATATACGTATATGGTCGTCTCTCACACAATAACATTGACCAGCCAGTATTCTGTTCAGTCAGATGAAATACAAGGACAATAACAATGATGACTTTATGTGAAAAATTATGAGGTAGTTGACCCTCAGCTGACATGTATTGATGTCTCTGTACTGACATACAGAGTTTGAAGTCTTTATTTATGACTAATCTGATATCAGTAACAGATTTCATGCCAAGATTCCATATGTCTTCAATGGTTTCCATTTGTTTCAGTCAATTGTCCTCATGTTTACAGGTTGAAACCACACCCATAATGTATAAAGTAAAATCCGCCATTAAAACTCCTCAGCCCACCACAGGTCCATCATTCTGCTATAACATGTTTGATAAATTACAGTCTCCCATCAGGTTTGAACCACAAAGGCTGTCCCTGTAAGGATGATTTATGGCTTTTCCCTTTCTTTCACATTCTCCGTTCTTTCTCCACCAATGACAGAATCCCTCTCTTGGATGGTCACTCTTCCAGACCACACTGTTGCATGGATTCAAACTCCTCCTGAGGGCCCTGTAAAAGCCTTCTCCGAGTCAGATGTGGCTTTGTTTGATTTCTTGCTTCTTTAAATGTTCCGAGACTTTGTGCATCCCAGTGTTTGAATCCATTTGGTCTGGTGATTTGGACTTTGTACCCATCCTTTATCCTGTGGGCTAAATGTGTCCTCCCCTTCAACCCCACACTGTAAACTTGTTGGGCTAAAAATTTGAGGTAATCAGTTACATAATTTTTTTTGAGTTATGATGTTCCAAATTGTAAGTAAGCAGAACTATCAAGTTTTGCGTTTGTAGTACTCATGCATGTTAACTGCTCCTAACTTGAAGCACTGAGTTGGCTAACTCATACATTTTGATAGCAATTAACATAAAATATTTAGTTAATTAACTTTTTTATTTTGAGTTCAAATGAGTTATTTACTTTACTGTAAACCCTAATAAGTTGTCAGAACTCAAAAAAGTAAAAATTTTAAGGAATATTCTAAATACTCATAACAGTTAATTTAACTGAACTAATTTGTTTAATTTAAGTTTGTCCTACTCAAACCAATTAAGTATTTTGAGTGTTAGGGTTTGTGTTTGAAAATAGTCAAGCATGAAAAATGTGCATAAGATGAACATGACTGCGGACTTTACCAGGTAAGAAGTGTGTGTAGATGGAGGGCATTAGTAAATTCAATGATATAGGCATAAAAACAGTAATTAAAACCATTTAACTTCTGTACCTGTCTGAAATATTTAAATCAATGTGATGTTCTATAAGCCAAATGCATGTCTTGACAGACGAGAAGAGTATTTTGAGCTCTGATTATGGTTGTCTGAGAGAAAGGGGAGCTACATTCTACTAAGGTATACAAATGCAGTATGTCATTGGTTGCTGGTTTAAGCATGCTCACATTCTTGAATGTCAGGTTGGTTAAAGGTCATCTGTTATAATCTCAAAGTTAGTACTTTTTGTCAATGGCCTATTTGTAAAATTAAGATTGCACCTGCTGCAATTGATTAATTGTGAGTGCACTGAAGCATTCAATTTATCTACTGCCCTGGCATAAAGGTTTTTATTTACAACATGTTTTTTAGGCATTTTAACCAATCACAGACGCCCAAAAAGAAACTTTGGCTGTGAAATATCCCATTATAATAAGGCGCAGAAAATTATGTAGGCTAAACAATATTTATTTGACAGTTTGGGTGATTATATTGGGAATTGGGAACATTTATCAGAGATCAGTCCAGAACTCTTTACGTGAGCTGAGCTGAGCTCGCGCAGGTGCTTCTTTTAAAACTAATCAGTATGAATGAACAAATCCTTTAAGTGAACGAATCATTCTTATGACTCTTTTTTTCATACACTGCTGGGTGCTTCTCAAATGGAAGGTCCTCAAACGGGGCCCAAGGATCCTTCAAACTGAGACGGCCTTCAGCGGTGCTTGATGACGTGGCAGCCGTGATATGCAGCCTTATTAGAATGCAGCCTTCCATTTGTTTTTAAGGGATAGTTTAGACAGTTGCTGGTAGACATTGACTTACATAGTAGGAAAAAAACAAATCAATGGCTACTGTCAACTCTCTGGTTACCAACATTCTTCAAAATATCTTGTTTTGTGTTCAACAGAAGAAAGAAACTCATACAGGTTTGGAACAATTTGAGGGTGATTAAATGATGACAGTATTTTAAGTTTTGGGTGAACTATCCCTTTAAGGAATCAATTAAGTGAATTATTCAATCAATGATTCATTCATAAAATAAATGTTCAACACCTACTGGTGTCACATCAGAGCTCATTTTTTTCTATGAAAATATTTAAATTAAGTAAAAAAATGAATCAATGATGAATAAATTTTTATGAATCAAAATTCACAACTCTTCAGTCATATTTGAATGTTCTATTATCAACACAACATAACATTTAAGCCCAGTTTAAGTTTCAATATTTTTTTGTTTACTATGATGGATATTAGCGTACATTAAGCTATTTTTTATCCAAATTATATATATATATATAAGACAAAAAAAAAACAAAAAAAAAAATACATTAACTGTAATGGTTCTGCTGATCGTCACAGAAATTAAACTGGGTCGTAGGCCTAATCAGTGAACACCCAAGTCAGTTAAATTGCGATTTTAAGCACACTTTGATTCAATGGCCAACTGAGAGAATTTTCCCCCGTAATGTTTTTAATGACTCACAAACGAGGCCCAGTTAGTTCTGCTGGAGTTTGACAAGGATGTAAGTAACAAGAAATGCTCAACCGAATGGAAGGATATTTTGAGGAAGTTTTCATAGTCGTATGTGGAGCCTGCAACTAAGGTATGTTATGCGGTTTATTTTATATTTTGTTAGTTGATTCAGCTTTAATTGTGACTACATTGAACTGGGTCATTTACGCTTATGTTGAAAACTTGCTGTTGTGAGTGCGATAATATAGGCTCGGGTAGTTTCGTTTGTAGTGTGTTGTTGTACTGAAACTTGGCCCAACTGACGGGCAAAAGCGCCATTGCTCGCGAACACGTTTGGAGGTTATGATGACGGCAGATGTGCTGTTCTGTGCTTGTGTGTGTTGATGGTCACCATTTCTGGAATTTACTCTAATGGTATCCTGCGAAAAATGATCAATGTTGCACCTTTATTTTACCTAATTAATGTGGCAGTTTTACCCCCCCCCCCCCCCCCACGATGACATGACTCGACTCCTCAGTCTAGACCGGATTTAGTTATTTAGCATTTGAGAATGCTTTTGAATCAATATTCCTCTTAGGGTTCAAGGAAAGTTAGACTGCTGGATTTTCTCTTTGTGTTGAGAACTTTGCAGGTTTCATGTGGATCCATATGCCTCTTTTCTGTTCCACCTGTCATCACTCTAGTTGCACATGCAGCTCTCAAACCCACATCTCTTATTCATGTTCATACTACAGTATGGCAAAGTATTCAATTTCCACTATACTGTCCAAGATACCTGAGACACAGGCGCCTGTTCTCGATTGAATACTGCAGATTTAGAAAGAGAACATTGTATTAATGTTTCTTTCTCTCTCTCTCTCTCTCTCTCTACCTCTCTCTCTACCTCTCTACCTCTCTCTACATCTCAGACATCTTCAGTGTACTAGTTTTACCCTACTCAAGGTGTGCCATATGTTATGTATCAGAACGGTAATCAAGAGGGCACTTTTAGGTTGCTAGAACTCTTGTGTAGAAAGAAACACTTTGTTTTACAAGTACCATAGTAATACAGTGTTCTTTGAATCGAACAGTCTAAATTCCATGGCATGCTATGTTAATCATTCGGTAACATATCAAAGTATCATGGTATTATCATTTGATACTATAACTTTACCGTAGTACTATTGCTATAGTTATATTTGTAAATGCAGGAACATGGCTAAGGAACTTGGCCTTTAAATGTTTTCTAGTTTACACCACAGCAACCAAAATCAACTTTTTTTTGTTTGTTTGTATTGATCTAATTTGATTGCAAAGTGTCAACGCTATATAAATAATAATAATAATCATCATTGCATGATGGGCCAGAATATTGATTGACATTAAGCATTTTCTAACTCATTATGTTGGTGTGAAATAAACAGTTATGGAAATGTAGAAATTAATTCTAAAGCTCCAATCTCCTCCTGAAAATAGTCTGTTGGTGAAAATAGTGGTGTTTGCTCAGAGAAGCTGTCAATCACAGCTGTCAATCATGATGTCCCATCCACGTTTTTATAGCATCAAATAACTAACCAAACTTATTTTAAAAAACGAACAACTTACATCAACATGATTAAAAACTACATAAAATGAGAGAAACCACCTTTGGAAAAAATGTATTTGAAGTGTAATTTGATCGTTTAGTTTGTCTCACGTCCCATTAGAATACATGGAAGGGTGTGGGGTTTATGAGTTACACTGGGACCAACCACCTGGGGGGCGATCGAGGCACTTTGGCTTCACTTTTCAGGACGTGTGTGTAGGGCTGAGCGGTATATCGAGTTTGTACAATATATCGATATATTTTTTAGAAAACGATATGGAATGAGGCAATACTGTTTATATCGATATACAGTAGATTGATACGAACCCATCTGAAAAATAGAGGAGTACACAGAGTGAGCTTATGCAGGGAAAGTGCATGATACAGTTTGTCTTAAACATGACACATGCTTTATATTAAGGGCTTCAAAATAACTGATAAGACATAGTTAACACGTATAGTTTAAAGCAGCTTGCCCTGTCAGATGCTCTGAGAGATCGGCTACTTGTGCTGAAAGACAGATAATTAATTCCAGTGTTTAATGCGTTTAAAATGTGGTGCTTTCCTCAGTGCATCACTTATATTTCACAGGTATATTCTCCATCTATGAATGTTTGAAAGTCATGCAAATATTTCCATTTTGCTGTCAGGAGACGACGAGCCTTCTGCAAGTTAATCTCTGCTAAAATTCAGGCTTCCGTGAATGAGTGCTGTCGCATGCATGCGCGGCAAACAGATTTAATATATTACCTACATTACATTCACTGTATTTGTTTATAGCCTTCAATATCAACGTTTTTAGGACATCGCTGGGCAGGATGTGAAATAAAATTATTAAAATAAATACAGATATTTTTTTTTTATCTAAATAGAAAAACTTCAAAAATACCGCAACATATACCGTGTATCGCCATTCAACCAAAAAATACAGAGATATGATTTTTTGGCCATATCTCAGCCCTACATGTGTGGCACGCTTGATAATTTACTAGAGGTTTCTGTTTCATTACTGGATGAATCAGCATTTTTGAACAAATCTCTTGAATGAATAATTAAATTTTAATTTAAAAATATTTAGTTGCGTAACAATGTAGTCAAAAGAAGTGCCATGTTACTTTCAAAAGGTGATTTGCTCTTATTTGATTGCTACTGTAGACATCAGTGTTTATATCCGAACTATAAGGGCGTGTTCACACTTGCAGGGCTCTAAAGTGCGACCAATTTGGTCGCACATGCGTCCAAAATTTGTAAGTGTGCGACACAAATTTTTCCTAGGTCACCTAAGGTCCTCGCATCCACTGCCTCTCCACGAACGAAGCGTTTGTTCTCCTTTGACAGAATTCACACTCATGGTTGGATCGTATCGTTGTCTAAACCAATCAGAGACCGAGATGGGGCGGGTCTTTGCTGTGGTCCAGATATTCCTGTAGGCCTACACTGCTCCGTGCTGTGTGTGATTGAAATTGCGACCTGAGCACCAGAGAATCAGTTACGGCAATCGGCATCAGCAAAATAAACGCAAGAAAACAGACGACGAACAATGAAAAGAAATAGACCCATAAGGCATCTTTACACAGTCGAGTTAAGGCTGATCTAAAGCGGCTCTGTGTCTGCTCAAAATCCTGTGTAAAGACGCAATGCCGCATAAAAGCAGATTTAAAATACGCCGGGTCTGACCCACCTCAGCCCCTAGGCGACGCTGAAACGGTTTGTGAGTCAATTTCACTGAAGGTGTGTGTGTGTGAGCACAAGTGTGTGAGTGTGTGTGTGTGTGTGGGGGAATGAATGTGAACTTGTGCTGCACTAAACTACGTCCTTGTCATGACAACCGCCAGTCAGTGTCAGCTCAGGTGGCGCGAGAATCGAGAAGCGGGAGACAAAACAGGATTAGCTTCATATGTTTTAGGCAAATTAAAAGAATGTCTACCTTAAAGTAAAGTCCTGTACTTACATCGTCAAGCAAACCACCAAAATAAGAGTCGTCGTGTGTAATCAATTGGCGTTCGCCGTTTGTAATCTTCCTTTGAAGAGATTGGCAGATCGTGCTGCAACATTTCCCTCAGATACGGTAAATGCTTAACCCAGTCATCGTCACTGTGATTGTGCATTGTTATATTATATTCCAAAAATAATCTCTTTGAGAACGATATTTCTGCTATATCTACTGTCCTACCTGAAACGCTAACGTTAGTATCATTGTTAATTTGTTGCTCCTGCTGCAAAGTGACTTCTGGCTCTTTAAAAAAAACTTTCGACCACTTTTAATCCTGCTGTGATCTACCCGTAATAATTCATAATTTAATTATATATATTTTTTCCAGCTGGCACAATATTATTAAGAAATATAAACAACTATAGGCCACCGTAGCCTACAATAGCCTATCAGTAACGTTACCACATAATTATGACAATCATCAAAGCATGATATAACATTATATAGCAGGCAGAGGAAATTAAAAATTCCGTATTTTTATTTATTATGAGTTGTATTTCATTGTTTATTTCATTTATTTTTTTTATTTATAACACTTGGTTAAAACTGTAGTTTTAAAATAGTAGTATTCAAAGCATTGTTTCCCATGATTTTAATCCCTGTGTAAATGCATATATTATTATAGTCTTTTCAAGTTGAAAAAAGTTCAACTTTTCTGATAAAAACGCCCTAGCGAGTAGCAAGACCTGACTCATTTCCATAACAAGAAAAATGGAGAAGGTGATGGTAAATCGACTAATTGTGCTAGTGTCGGAGCACAAAGAGATGATATGAAAACACAATGATATATAGTAATAATATATGAAATAATATATAATAATAATAATTTTATTGGAGTCTTACAAACATGCTGTAACGTAACTCTGAGCCGTGCATTAATTTGAGTGGTGACGGATATTATGGGATGGCTTGATGCAGCGCAGGAGATGCAGATAACTTGATCTTGATCTTTAATACTGTCACGTAACAAATCTGCTTCAAATTGACTGAATTGCTAATTACAACATTGAAATAAAAATGTAAAGGGTGTACAAATACTATAAAATCATAAATATAAATAATTGGGAATCTTGTTTAAAAAAACATTTATCATTTATCTATTATAACTTTTATGTTGGCTTGGTCGTTTGGCTGTTTCCTTATAAAGGTCCAGAAATTTGTGGGTTTTTTTGTGTGTAATTTGTCATGTTTTTTGCCAGGTGGCTTTTTTAATTCTATGATGTCATTACGTTGCTGTCTTGATGCCAGCCAATCGCTGCATTACTGATCGTGGTTTCGAGTATCGATACATTCCCTCTTCAGGGAACACAAGAACGTGCAGCAATCTTAGATAATTTATTCCAGATATTTTAATCCAATCCGCAAATTCGTTTGAAGAACCAAATTAGCCAGAGATCAGTTATCACGATTAGAAGATCTGGGATCTGTCAAATCATCTCAGATGTATTAAGCGAGGTACGAAGAACGGATCCCAGGACTAAATTATTGCAAGCACCATTCTGTTTTCTTCCCTATATAATGTCATGCACCCACAAAAATCATTGAGAACCGATATTCTCCTCCACGTTAACTTCAAAAGCCAACGCAAGAGCCAACTTTTTCTTTCTTGACATTTTGTATCTCTGCACCACACAGCACTCTTGTTGCAGCTGTTGTTATAGCAACAAAAGACGCCCTTTGGCTGCAATTGGAACCAAACGCTACCAGCTTTTTTTTTTTTTACTCTGAACGCTTGTCAACTTTTTCTTGTCAAAAAAGACAGCAAGTGTGAACACAGCCTAAGCTTTTATCCCAGTACTTTTGTGATCATTTGAATATTTTTTTACAGAAATAATCATACTCAGTGGTTGAAAAGACTGTTTGTGAAGCTGTTTCATACCTATACATAACAGCTGCTCTCTCTGGGTCAGCGGCAGCGCCGGAGAATTGTTGTCATTTAAGAATATCTAGTGGGTGTTGGACTTGAGATCGCAATCTTTTAATGATTAATCATGCAGCTCTACTGTGACCCATTTTTGGGTCAGGACACCAGTTCTAAATGATCATCTCCATTTAATGGCTTTTCAGGCATCTTGATCTCACATAGGTCAGTCAGGAAAAGTGTCCAGCTCCAGGGGCTTGATCTCGTTTACTCTTTATTAGTACATGGGCTCTGTATCTCACGCCTTCACCCAGGAGGTTCTGAAGGTGAGGAATGTGACACTAGCAGTAGAGAGCACAACATGTACAGTTATTAATTTACTCACTTAGGACCCAAGATATTTATGGAGATGTTTAGCTATTAATACTTATACCTACTGGTGTTGCTTGTGCTCGACAGTAGCAAAGCAAGCAAACACTTATCCTCAATCTTACCTACATATATCATGCATACAGTAGATGATTAATTCATCTTTATTCTCATTGCAATAGTTACAGTCCATCTGGTTGTTAACTTCTTGACACCCACAAAATTCTCACAAATAGTCAACAAGAACAAATTGTACCTTCATTAGCGGCTGGAGCCCGTCAGCATTTCTTTTTACTGTCGTTTTACCATTCTTCCTTTTTATTCACCTCTTGTTAATATGGTTTGTAAAATGCATCTGATAAAATACTACGCCAATAGGCAGTAATTAGTCGAGCTGTATAAGTGCAGAGTTTCTGTTCAGTTCATAGGACTGTTGGGCGGGGAGATGGCAGCTTTTATGACCTATAATCTCTTCCTCACACCTGGATGTCCAACCGAAGGACAGATTTGCAGATTCGGAGAGACGTGTAGTCCTGAGTGCCCTGCAGAGATGGACTGCTGACCCTCCCGTGAACCGTGATCTGGGTTTGATTAAAAGGGTCCTTTAAATCTTGCTCGCTAACAATGTGCTCAAGGCATGTTCTGCAGTAAAAAAAAACAAAACATTTTTTCAGGCATTCCCTGTTGAGTTCAAAACAACAACCAGAAGGCCAAGGGAAGAGAGGAGAGAGATGTAAAAACACAAAAGGCGTTTTTCCAGTGAATGAATTGAGTACAGGGTGGCATCTATTAAGGGGGTACTTTACAAAAGCTGTTGAGGGTTGAAAGTGAGATTAGATCGAGTCCAAATTGAGTCCAGAGTCAAAGAAGGTTTATCCAATCATTTAAGGGGGTGCAGAGGAGTGTGAGGTATTGCTTTTTCTCCATGACTCTCACACAAACTGTTAATAGACCAGATGGATGTCAAAAGTCAAGTCTTTATTACTGTAAATATTTTCATTACGTACAGCTCTCTGGACAAATTAATTCTGATTGATCTGTCACAGATTTCTGTGGTCAAATTTTGTAAAATGGTGCTAAGCTATAGACCATTTTGGCAAACGATTTTAATGGCTCTGTCCAATTTCTTGGATAATAAAATGAATTCATTTTAAAATAATAATTCACATTTAATTTAAAAAAATGGTTTTACTGGTATTTGTTGAATAGCCATGTTACAAGTAGGGTAATGTCAAGTAATCTGGTCATTTTTACAAAATAAACCCTTCTGAATACACAGGAAGATACAATGAAGATATGATGATTTTTGCAATAATGAATAATAGCTGACAGTTGCTGTCTCATTTTGAAGGCTGTGCCTTCCAGAGGTTGCATTTGTTGGCTGCATATGTTATTGAGGATGCCTTATTTTGAAAAAGTAACCGTTACATTCCAAAGAAAGAAATTACAATAATTTACGCCTCACAAGGAATTACGGTAAATTACTTATTTCTGAAATTAGACATACTTGATCCATGCAGCCGACGAATGCGACCTACTCTGATTAAAAAAAAAAAAAAAGATTTTGTGGTGCATTAAATGCTTCAAAAAAATTTGCATTAGTTAAACTGAATGACTGGGGCACCTCGTTTCTGAAAGAGGACCTGCTCACTCTTGATTTGTAGACATGCATGTTTTAACAGAGGATAATAATACTTGTTTCTGTCATGAATTAATTCATCTGTAAAATGTGGAATGATTCAATGACTTGTTCAGGGGTGTGTTTTCCGTACAACGACGTCACTCCCTGCTTAACTACCATAATACAATGCATTGTTGAAGAAATCAAGATAGTCACGACTGTTTCTCGAAACCGTATTGTCGCAAATTTGACGTTCAACCATGTTGGTTAATGATGTCATGCAGGTGGTGGAGTACTTCTTTTTAATGAAACTGCACTTTAACCCTCTGGAGTCTGAGCTGTTTTTGGGCCCTTTAGAAGTTTTGACATGCTCTGACATTTGTGCGTTTTTCAGTTGCTTATAAACACCGTAAGTGTAATTACACTGTATTCAGCACAAACTGGGCTACAATAATATGTGAGCAAAATGTATGTACATGCTTGTATTTTTGAGAGAATGTTGATGCGTTGTTTTAAAAAAAAAAAACACAAATTGTTTTAAAATGAAGGCCACAAAACACACAATAGATATGTGTCCACAAGACTTTTGACCAATGGGTGTTGTTGCCTAGAGTTTTTGTTTCAAACTGATGTGAGAATCATTGTGCCTACTTATTTTCATAACACAATATATTGATTTACATTTTGTAAGACAATTTTTCTTTACAAAGGCCGTATGCGAAGGTGAATGACCAAGAATAATGCTAGGAATCACACCTGAGAGAACAAAAGAACCCATAATGACCTGCATAATGAATGAGCCTCAGGTATGTGACTGAGAGCTAAGCAACAGGACAAAGGAAATATATTTTGTTGTAGTTTATTTAGAATGTAGTCAACAAAGGCACATTACCAAGGCCTATTATATTTTAAATTATCAAAAGATTTGACTACACTGCAAAAATTCTTCTTATTTAGTATTTTTTTCTTGTTTCCAGTCCAAATATCTAAAAATTCTTAAATCAAGATTCATTTACTAGATAAGTAAAATTTTCTATGGGGTAAGAAAAATAATCTTAATTCTGTTTGGGACAGAAACAAGAAACAAGATTTCAATCAGAAACAAGATTATTTTTTCTTCCCCATTGGCAGATAATTTTGCATGTTTTAAGCAAAAACTCACTTCATTTTGATTTTACTTTCAACAAAACAAGAAAAAATATCTTATGTCATTTTACTTATCTAGTAAATGCATCTTGATTTTTAAGAATTTTTAGATATTTAGACTAGAAACAAGACAACAATTCTAAGAAGAGCATTTTTGGCAGTGTACTATTTTTTTTTATTTTTATTTTTATTTTTATTTTTATTTTTTTAAGAAGTCTCATGCTAAAAACACCGTAATATTGTGACCCTAAACACAATAACTGAATAATTGGTAATGTGACACTAGGCTATTTTACAGTAAACGCTTCATAATCTGTCCGAAACAGGCCAAAGAAATCTTGTCTAAACAGTCTTGCGTCTATGACATTTTATGTTGCAGCAGGATTCATATTTAAACTGTCTTTTTGCGTTTAATATTCACAGACACTAACAGAATAAAGTTACCTCACAATCAGCGGCTGAATCCGTTGCTCTTAGAACTAAGCCGCTTTTCATGAGGTAAATTTATTCCAGGATTATTCCTCAACGCGTCTCAAAACGATATAGCTAAAGTATAGCACTACACTTGATGTGTTTATTTGAGTTGATGTGGGCGTTGACTCTGCTCTCGGTCAGTATTTGAATCTCAAAAGAACGTGCGCTCCGTGGGCGTGGCGCATTAGCGAATAATGAGACGATAATGAGACACTCGCGAACGACTGACATCTTTCTCTTTTCAAACAGATTACATAAACACAGAACATTTGTTTTCGATTGTATTTACATTATTTAAAGCCTGACATTTCAACGTTTCTTTAGACATAGGTCTCATGTTTGTGAGACAAGTATTTACTAAGTTGGAGTTTCTTTTCTGAAGACTTTGCAAAAAGCACAACAATCTGTTTTTATTGTGACTGTACACAAAACAAAATTGAAACGTAACAGATTATAATGATGAATAAAAATTGACAGAGTTATTTGAGTCTCTTTGGCACTGATAAGAAAAAAAGCGAGTTGATCACGCCGGTGTGATTGCCGACTCCAGAGGGTTAAATCTCTTGACAAACTAAAAGATGTAAATTACATTTGTACATATTCAAAATAAAAGATATAGATTGTACTGAATGTCAGCTTGCTATTTTGCTTAAGATAAGGATTTATTAGGCCCACATGTCATAAAAACAAGAAACTATGCTTCTAACCACAGCTCGAGAGCTGTCGTTCCAACCACACAACTTTGCGATGCTGTTTGCGAATGTTTGTTGAAACTATGGTTTTGGGAAACACACCCCAGAACAGTAGGTACCAGTAGGTGGCAACAGACTGGCGCAATGATGTAAACTGCAGAAATGGCCACGGAATGAACTCATCTTTTTGGTCTCTCTCTCTATCTCTCTCTTTACCTTTAACTAAATAGATTCAATGCCAATACTGTTAATGTGACCTTTGTGTAGGGATAATTATCTGATTGGTTATCCATCTTTTTTTTTAGCTCAAATGTTAAGTTACTTCAAATGTTCTTTTAACAAGGGTTAGCGTTGCTTTGTTCAACCCCTCCCCCCTCCCTTTTTAATACATTTTCCTCAAAATGTCCACAAATTACTTCAAGATGACCCTATACAGACTAAAGAACTTAATTAGGCCTGTGGCTTCATTTACCAGAATCACATTAGCTAGTGAGGACTTGAAACAGCAAACATGCTGTTTCATCATTACCACAACAACATATCCTACGAGCTGAGAATCGATTTGAGGGTATGAGCTCAATCAGCCTAGCTTTGAGAGGAGACCAAACCAGACTAAGTATGGAGATGAGCTGGCGTTGAGAGAAAGGAGACTTCAGATTTCGCAATGGTTGCAACATCTGCAGTCAATGAAGCATAAAACCTGAACTTTCCAGAACCCTGCAGGAAAAGAGGACAGAGAAAGAGAGAGAGTGAGAAAGGCACCTTCTTCCCCTGAAGTTATAAAACTGGTTTACATTTAAGTTGTGATGCTGTCCAGTGTCTGCCCTCGTCATGCCCTCCGTTCATATTCTTCATGTCATACTGTACAGAAAATATCTTTGGGACCATACCTTTCTGTAAAATATTTGAATGTTTTAGAATTCTGTATTGTTCACCTTATTTTTAACATGAGACAAGTGGGTTTGACCATTTGTAACTTGAATGTGCAAGGCTTCAGTTCTCAGCTGCTTAAGTTGTTTTAGCTGTACAAAAAAGTCCGTTATGCTATGTCAGTGGTTCCCAAACTTTTTAGAGTGGCGTACCCCCTGAGGCATTTAACATCCTTCTGCATACCCCCTCTCTTCCACTTAGACTGCAGTCACACCTCTTCCATCAAGGGACAACATTTTTCTTTTTCTTTTTTTTACTTTTATAAAGGCAAAGTTGTTCTAACCCTATTAAGATGTTTTGTCAAAATTCCATTAGTTTAATTAGAAATACTGTATAATAAATAAAGCAATAAATTAAACTAAATCAGTATCATATGCACGCTGCTTGAATGCAGTAAGTTTTGTTTGTTTGTGAACCACTGTGCTTCTTGATGTTGCAAACTGGTATTTATTATCATAATATTTATAAAAATCATAAACGCGTTGGTTTGTAGTTGTTTAGCTATAGCAGCTAATGAATCTGAAGTCTTGCACATTCACAGAAAATAGCTTACCTGTGCGTTGGAAAATACGGTGGATAGAATACCATAATTAATTTTATAAAACAAAATTCTGTTGTAAATATGCATCTTTCTTTATAGTATGTTTACAACCAGACAGTACATTTGACTCATTAAAACTTGAATAATTTAATTTAATTAAAAAAAGAACTGGTTCATAAGAGTAATATTGGAAACATTAATGTTCACAATAGCACTATGATATTTGACAGAACCGATTCTATCAAAACTTTCCAGACCTTCGCCTTATTTTAAGTTGTTGCAGCTTTTTGTTACATGAGTGACCATTTTAGTATTTTAGTTCTAATTATCTTATAGCTTTTTTTATTTTTAAATACCATTGTGTTATTTGAAGCAATACTCCTCTTACTGGAATTTCTTAACCCTCTCACCTTTGTTCAGGCGCTAGGCCTAATTGTACATCTAGGAGTTCTGGTAGACCACTTCTGTTGATTTTTCCATCAGACTCCCCAGGCTATTTCTGAACCCTTCTTCTTTTTTTTTAATCTGCCCTTCATACTAATTTCTTCCCCTCTGATCTCTGATTTGTTCTATGGAGTGGTCGCTGAGAAGAACCAGCACCACAAGTTTGACGTTCTCTTCAAGTCAACTGTGACACTGCAATCCGTCATCAAGAGGCCCGAGTGTGTTTTGATGAGGAATCCTTTAGCAGTATAGCTTCAGTATTTCAAGTGAATCAAATGTCGGAAAGCTGCATTTGGATGAGACTCTCCAGTGCTTGTATACTCCAGCATCACTTGACCGAATAACTGTCTGTTGTTCATACATGCCGTCCGTCTGTGGCCTTAGCTAAAGGGTGGGCTTTGACCACAACACTGGTGGATGGCGCTGTATTGCTCTCCTCATTTCCATCTCCCTCAATCCTGAAACAGGAGGAGGAAAGTAAATAAGTCAGAGCTCTCAAGGATTAGGTCATCAGTGCCTTGACCTGCTGCCAGCCATAATATTGTGTTGTGGTTTCATTACCGACCCAATCAGAGCCATATAATTAAAACATTCCATTCGTTTACTTCACTCGTCTTCCATTCCTTGCTTCACTCAAAACAGGGATTGTAAATCCTCAGTGCCTAATGCCCTGTGTTAAATTACATTAAGATCATTAACTGATAGCTCCGCTAGTAATCTCTGTAAATAAAGGCTGTGTGTGTGTTAAAGCTTGTATCTTATCTGGATCTATGATGTTACAAGGAATATTTTCTACATTTGACTCTGAGGTTTATGTAAAATAAGCTAACCATAACAAAGAGCCTCAGTACTACACAATGTTTGTCTATTAAATGGTTATTTTCACTGATGTTCATTGAACATTTACTGGTGACACGCTGAAATGGCGGAAATGCTCTCATTTATTTTTTCAGATATTATCATCTATGTGTACCATCTATCCAGCTATTTAAATGACACGTTGCCCCCATTTGTTTTTATGGTATGGACTGTTTGCACTGGGTTAAATCAGATTTGAAATAATGCAGCTTGCTTGTTGCAGGTTATGCTTGTTTACATTTTGCCTAGTTCCTAAAATATCACTTAAAAAGAGTGTTTGGAAACAAATATTGCTTTTAAAATTCATTTTAACATTACGTTTCCCACTTTCCAGTTGATCTGAGAAAGCAGTGGCTAGTAAACATCATCTGGCCCATTTCTCCTCAAACAGAGGTCCACAGCAGACATTTAACCACAGAGCAGCTTGAACCATAATGACTGGGGAGAAGGAGACTGGTAAAGAGTTTAGTGCACTGTAAACCTCAAAATAATTAATTGGTTTGAGTAGAGCCAACTTTGATTAGTTCAACCAAATTAACTTTTTTTTGAGTATTTAGAACTTTTTCTTTTGAGTTCACAAAACTGACACATTTTAAGTAATCTGAATCGTTTCATTGTTTTGAGTTTTATGAACTTGTTTCTTTTAATTTAGACTATCTTAAGTTTAGAAACTGGGCTGGGATTTTTTTTTATCTCCCAGCATGCTTTGCCATGACACTCAAAAGGGAGAGTAAATGCTAAAATTAAGTGTTACATAAAGTTTTTTTGTGCAAGATTAATGTTAAGGTGGAAATTGTGCTATGTTTTGCTATGTTAGTTTAGAAGAATTTCTGTTATGTTGGGTTTATATTATGGTGACGAGTGGAGCATGAGCTTAGTTTGAGAACAAATATACAGTATGTTAAATATATTGCTGCATTGTGTTACCAATTAGCAAGGTAGCATTCATTGAATTAGCTAGTTAAATCTAGTTAAGTTTTCACTACTAAAAATATTTAAATGTATGAAGTAGCTTACTCAAATATTTGAAGTTAAGAGCATCTAAAATGTATGAGTACAAAATAAAAATCTGCAAGTTCTGCCTACTTAAACTTTTTACATTTCTTGACTTAAAAACATTTATGTAACCGATTTGTCTTTTTTTTTTTTTTTTTTTTAGTTTTGCCAACTTATTCTGGTTTACAGTGTGCTTGTCCACAAATCCTGTTCATCAGACACAAAACTTCTTAACTTATTTCAAATCATATGGGACTTTTAACAAAAAAAAAAAACTTTTGGGTTATTTATTTAGCAAGGATGCAATATATTGATCAAAAGACAGACATGTATAATGTTCTATTTCAGATAAATGCTGTTATTTTGAATTTTCTATTTATCAAAGAATCCTGGAAAAAATGGCGATGGTTTCCACAAACAACAGCAGCAACAACTGAATGTTTTCAATTGATAATATACGAATTTTAACAGTGTGCACCAAAACAGCATATTAGAATAATAATGTGAGACTGAGGTCTGGAGTAATGACTGCTGAAAATTTTTATTAAATTACATTTTAAAATGTTTATTTTAAATATTGTAATAATATTTCGCAATAATTTTTTTTTTGCTGTATTTGTTAAAATAAATGCAGCTTTAGTTGGCATAAGAGACTTCTTTCAAAAACATAAATTACCCACCCCAAACTTTTGAGTTTCATTAAATCAGTGTAATTAAATAATTTGTGGCATTTCCTAAAAAGAAAATTGTCATTATTTACTCACTCTCATGCCATTCTAAACCATTCTAATATTTCTTTCTTTTACACCGTCCGTCCATACATTTAATATCAGTGGGGTCCAAAATAACATTGGACCCCAGTGACTTTGATTTGTATGCTGGATCCAGACCTCATGGGCTGTTGGGATGGAAGCAGGCTGACAGGGTGTAAGTGGAGTAGGATTTCAGAGGTTTTACTATGTGTATGTGTTTGGTGTGATTTAGTTTCAACTCCACCTGCTCACCTACAAAACATTCCTGGCAGCCCCTTGCATATACTGTACCTTTCACCATCTCTGGAGTGCTGACATAAGACAAAAAAAAATCCATGCTCTTAGTGATCAAAGAGGAGTATTTGACTTGAAATAGTTTGGTTGTAATGAAACCCCCTTGTGATGAGCTGTCTTGATCAGACTCAGCAGGTGGGTAGAAATATGCTAAGATGATGAGTGATGTAAAGATGACTTGCCCAGGTGTAAGAGTCAGATATAGGTAATTTAGGAGAGGACCCGGGACTGCAGAGCAACACAGAGGTCAATTATTTCTTATTAGCCTTCTCGCTCAGGAGTTGACAGGTGACATAAAAATTTGATATATTTGCTAATATTCCTTATCAGACAGACTGTCAATTGGAGACTGTGTGATTACAGAGTTTGTAGATGTCTATAGACCGCACACAAATCTTAGCATAGACCACGGTCAAATAAAAAAAAAAAACCCTCTTGGGACTGGTTGTTGGAAATGAAAATGGGACTGCTTTGTTGAAAACGAATGTCTGAGCCAAAACAACAGATTGGCTTGTACTGCTTAGCTCATCTAGTTAGCATACCATATTGATTTGAAGTTCCTTCTTTTATTGGTATTTGATGAGCACAGCATGCTTCACCCAATTGTCCTTTGGGACCTCAGCATCCCATGTGAACTCTTCCTGCTCTTGCCATTAATTGAAAATGACTTTGGCATCGTTGATTTCCTTCATCATTTTGTTCTATTCCTAATGGGAGCCTTTTGTTGTGGCTTTTGGCTACAGGATTGATTTATTTATATATTTATTCCCTATATATCACCCTTCCGAAACCCCTAATAATGGTGGTGTATAAGAATCCCACAACAAAACCACAGTTAGTAGGAAGGATTCACATTTTGACGTCAATGGAAATGTGTTTCCCGTCTTTACTTTGGCCAGCCCAGTCAGCATAACGGTGGTGGGAGACAATAAAAAAGAAAGGATTCTCACCACACATTCATTATTTGATACGCATAGAAACAAATGCAAAACATTTATAACACATAAACATTTATCATTTTGATGTAAACTCTAGCTCAAGGTGGTTGTGTGGTAATTACTGTTTTTCTTTTTACTATTAAAGCGCATGTTCATTGCAAATCTTTGTAGCTCCAATGCATCATTAATTGATAATCCTAATCATTAAACAAAGGAAATATTTGAGTACAAAATCAATACACAATAGAGGATTTCTTGTTGTCAGGGAATAGAAAAGCAAGCAGGAGGTTTATGCCTCTAACTGAAGCCTTTTCTCTTTTTTGTAACTTGAAAAGATGTTAAATAGATTGTGCAAGGAAACATTCCACAGATCGTTTTAAATTTTTACAGGGATATAGTTATTATTGGTCAAGTTTTTCTCACAGCACTCTTTACTTTCCATTCATATTGTCAATTTAATTATTAGAATTGGAATTTTTTGAAAATAAAACATACCATGTGTTTAATAAAACAAAACCATCACCTCGAGTAAATTTGTGCACAATAGAAATGTTGCACTTTTATTTAATATAAATTGCAGTTAAAGTGCTCTGACAAACTCACTCAGTCACATGACTTTTTTATTATTATTTGCTTCTAGGAGCATTAAGGAACATAGTTTAACATGACTTTTTTATTATTATTTGCTTCTAGGAGCATTAAGGAACATAGTTTAACATGACTTTTTTCTTTTAACAGCTCTTGTATGATGTCAAGAGAAGACATCAGAACTAGAAATAATGAAAATGTTCTTGTGTTTCCAGATCCCAAGTTTTCAAGTTCTCAGCCTTTCAGGTTGTGAAATATTTGAAAATGTCCTCACAAACAGTAAAACATGTTAAAAACTAACTTGAGGCCATTTATATTTTTCTCACTATTAGAAATTAGGGCTGGGTTAAAAAAAATACTGATTTATTGATTTTAATTGATTCCCTTTTTTATGAACTGATGTCGATTCTTATATCCCAAGAATGAATCTTTTAGTCTCTGCTGTTTTAGTTGATGAATGAACAGAACATTGTAGTGCCTCCCATCCAATAAATCTCAAGAAGCGTTGTGCGTTGTTACATTTGATTTGAAACGGAATTGCCAGACAGAGTGTCAGAATTCAAATTTATTATGCAATTCAAACAACAAATACAGTTTTGGCGCTCTTTAATGTTTAACATTTACTACTAGTTATAGCACAAAATAAACATGAATGAACATCAGAAAGTTTGTGGAAAGATACAGTACAACTTACTGAAATCCATATAATGTCTCCTGTAATCACTCAGTGTTTCAACTGTGGAAAGGCATCAATAAAACACCTTTTAAACAACATCACATAACCTTTACCTCAGAAAGGCCATTCAGTGACCATAAACTCATCAGACAGCTAAAATTAACTGTAGAGAAAAGAGGAACATTTTGCTAAATACATGCATTATTCAACAAAACAGAACAAAAAAAAAAAAAAAAAAAAAAAAAAAAAAAAAAAATATATATATATATATATATATATATATATATATATATATATATATATATATATATATATATATATATATATATATATATATATATATATATATATATATATATATATATATATATATATATATATAATAATATATATATATATATATAATAATATATATATATATATATAATAATATATATATATATATATATATATATATATATATATCTATATATATATCTATATATATATCTATATATATATATATATATATATATATATCTCTATATATATATATATATATATCTCTATATATATATATATATATATATCTCTATATATATATATATATATATCTCTATATATATATATATCTCTATATATATATCTATATATATATCTATATATATATCTATATATATATATATATATATCTATATATATATATATATATATATATATATCTCTATATATATATATATATATATCTCTATATATATATATATATATATATATATCTCTATATATATATATATCTCTATATATATATATATCTCTATATATATATATCTCTATATATATATATCTCTATATATATATATCTCTATATATATATATATCTCTATATATATATATATCTATATATATATATATCTATATATATATATATCTATATATATATATATATATATATATATATATATATATATATATATATATATATATATATATATAATATAAATAAAATATATATTTTTTAAATTTATATATAGTTTATATTAAAAAAATTAGAGTAGAAAAAAGTTTAATTTGTAATTTAAGTGTTTGTATACAAATCAGTCCCTGTATTGTTTACAGAATTTTTGAGAGTCTGTGAATTGAAATCTAATCGAATAGTGAAATTTGTGTCAATACCCAGCCCTATTAGAAATGCTCATACATTGGCCAAATAATGTTTTGCTTTAAAGGGATACTCCACCCAAAGATAAACATTCTGTCATAATTTACTCGCCCTGGTGTTTCAAACCTGAAAAATGTCTCTGTGCTTTTTGTTCTCCATACACTGGAAGTCAGTGGGATCCAAAATGTTGTTTGGACCCAAACGTTCTTTGAAATATCTTTTTATTTTAGTTTGTTCTACCTAAGATAAAGGGGTTTGAATGACATAAGGGTGAGTAAATGGTGATAGAATGTTCATCTTTGGATGATCTATTCATAGATATAGATTCCTCATTAGTGTCAGCATCATGAACAGCATCATGTTATCCATTCCAAGTAGGGATGCGGCGATCCGATACTCGGTATCGGTATCAGCTCCAATACACCATTATTTGCCGGCTCGGGTATCGGTCAGAGAGGACCAATCCAAATTCAATACTGTGTGTATAATAATCTGTTATTGTTAAGCCCCAGTGCCCCACAAAAGGCACAAAAACATTATAAAGCATCATCAACACTTTGTGCACTATATTAAGTGTTTTGAAGCCATTCCATAGTTTAATGTGAGGTACAGATTAATATTTAAGTCATTAAATTAAAGTTCACGTAAATGCTTCCATCTGCTGCATCTGTCAGTCACTCTCCATTCAGCTTTCAAACTGCGTGTCACGTTCGGTTACGGCAGCCAACACGACGAAACTCTCTCCAAGATTATTCAATGTTCCTGTTATTATGCTTGTAGATAACGGTCTATGGTTTCGCATAAAATGACTTAATCTTGCTGGAGTTTATTGCCATTTCTAAGTCGTGTTACTTTCTACCGGGTGTCTGTTAGATCACAACACAGGACTAGAGATTGTATTGTTCTTCACACGCACGGTAACTGAAATTTTTAAACTGTTAAAAGAAACAATGAACTTTTCAATGCGGACGGAGCACTGCACGCTGTGTGTGTGTTGCTTCAAGCGCATCATCCTGTGCACGGGATGCGCATATGTGCTTTTTGCCGCTCTGTATTAGAGCCTTTCGTATTATAATACTTTTGCGCAATGAAATTATTATTATTATTATTATTATTATTAGCCTTTCTTGTTCTGCCCTATCTATAATATGTTGCTGTCCATTAAGCTGTGCTATACATTTAAAATAAATGTATTTTAATTTCTTAGTATATAGGCCCTATTTCTATATTTACTTGTTTTACTTGTACATGTATTTTACAACAATGTGTAACATTTTACCAGATTTAGTGCTACACTTATTCACTTTATTCCCCAATAAATGCTTTTTTTTTTTCACTAAATGTTTAGATTTTATACAATTATTGTGCACAGTGATTTTTGCTGCTGAATTATCCACTAATCTAGTTCATCAACCTAGTTTATAGTAGTATTGTCATAGATTGTGATATTTTTTTAATTTTGTTGTTTTTCTTTATAATGAAGTTGTCTGTATTTAGTAGATTGTGTTTAACAGACAAAAAAGTGATCAATTCAACACACTGAGGTATAGAAATTCTACATTTAACTTTTAAACAAAACTGCGCTGGTATCGGCCAACACTCAGAATTTTTGGTATCGGATCGGTTCTGAAAAAATGGTACGTTGCATTCCTATCTCCAAGATGGCGGACGCGTTGACGTGTCTGGAGCGGTTGAATGTGGCATCTACGTATACTTATCTATAGAACTATCCCTTTAATAATGTCAACAGGTTTCTGTGAGGGTTAGGTTTATCTCGATATGAAAACTACTGCAGAGGTCTTGACTAATATAGCTTCAAAAGTCTGTGTGTGAGTATCCATGTGTGTTACTCTTTCCCATGAGAGAAATCTGGCGAGGGTCAGCGATAGGTTAACACTATACCCATGTCCTCATCAGCACTCCATTAACAGATCTGTGTGTGTGTGTGCATGAGTGTGTGTGTTAGGGTCAGCAATAGGCCGTGTCTAAATCAGAGGTCCACTGTGGTCAAAGGCAGGTCACCAGACGCTCATTAATGTAGACACCAACTCATAATCATAATGTTAACATACAGAACACCCATGCTCATATGATACCCAACATGCACCTTCCACACATGAACATCCTTTATAGACATTTTGACTGTAAATCCATATAGTAAATGCCGCAACGGATCTATTCGGAGTTAAAACCCTTTGTCCCAACCCCATCTGCCTCTGCAGGCTGCACGGTCGAGTTGCAATGCTGAACTTGTGCTGAACATTTTTACTACACCGCCACCAACCTTGCTCCGCCTGTAAATCTGACAGAAAATTTGTTTGGCCTTTGACCCACGGGTGTCCCTCACGAGGCTCATACAGCCGGGGTCTGTTAAAACTATCACAGGGGAGGAACGCTCTCTCTGCATGTGTGTATAAGGACTAATGAGAGACTGGGGCCGTTTGACTAGAGCTGTAAATCTGTAACCCCCCCCCAATGCACGCATACACAAACGCATACACATTGCCATCGTCCTCTGGCAGAATTTCACAGGCCTCTGTGCTCTAAAATAATGGCTTGTGTTCTCACAGTAAATACTCGCTTTAGCTCTGTTGTGGTATGTTTTTGCACTTTTCACCCTGTTCTCATTAGAAAAAAACGAGAGAGAGAGAGATGAGGGAGGGGATGAAACAGCTTGTTTGGAGAGGTGAAGAGGTCATATTTATGGAAGCCCGCAGCCGTGATTTTTAGGTCTGAGTAATTGGTTAATTTTTAACAACTGCTCTGGTAAGTCTAACCGATCGTGTTGTAATAATCCCGGTTAGAGCAGTTGACCTCTGATCTGAGTGGCAGGCTGCAGGGCAGCTTTCTGTCTCTATAGGAAGTGACTTTTTACCGTCAGAGCCAATGTTTAGTGTATTTTTCATAGACTGAGCCCATAAACTTCGGTGTTATGGGAAGCAATGCTGCATTTGTAAGCGTTCACTGCATGCAATGTTAACTGCGGTCATAAATGTCTGAGAAAAATATACAGAGGGATTTTGAGCCCGTGTACAGGATGAAGCTGTGTTGTGTGGGCAAAAGGTCTCTGACCTCAAGGCCAAGTGTTCCTTCCAAAAACATGCACTCTTAGACTGACTAATGCCGCTGTAGATTTTACAGAAAATGACCCTCATTTTACAGTGGTGGGAAGTTTTGTGTCTCCCACACGTCCGGGGCAGAGTGACACATTTAAAGATATATTTTCCTTTTCCTCACCACTGGTATGTGCTTTTTTGCTACTATTTGATTACGCTATGTTCTTTCATCCTGTTTTTCCTCTGTCCCCTGACTGTAGTAAAGTTGATATAATTTTTCAGGCATTCCCAAATCCATTCCCAAAGCATTTTAAACTCCCATTCACTGTAAATTATTTCAGAGAAGTAAAATAAATCAGTTTTGAATTTAAACTCAATTTATCCCTGGACTGAATTGATACAATAGGGTTATTTGTTGAAAATAGTGGCATTTATTGTAGATGCCATTAAGGTCTGTTTGAGAAAATGAATGAGAGAATTATTGACAGCACAATTGGCTACATAATGCACCGCTTTTATTTCTACAACTGTCTTTTTTAGCCCCTAACCATAACTTTTTTATTAATCTTTGAGCTGCCTCTTTTTATTTTAAACTTACTGAAATAAGTAACTCAAAATGTAAGCTAGGTCTAAAAGATTGGTAACACTTTAAAATGAGGTTAAATTTGTTTACTTTAGCATTTTTTTTGCATTAGTGTATCATGAACTAATAAAAATATTGTAAAAATGGTGTTCATTGTTAATCTGTTTGTTAATTTATAAATATGCTATGGTTTGTGCTATAGTTTTATTCAGCAAGATTGCATTACATAGTATAAATGTATTTACTGTCACTTTTAAACAGTTACAAAATATTTATATTTCAAATAAATGCTGTTCATTTAAACTTTTTAATAACCAAAAAATCCTACAAAAATGTGAATGAAATGAGGTAGAGTACAAGTGGACTAAGATT
>CM077193.1:39062197-39072197 GCA_039654625.1 Rhinogobio ventralis
CACAGTATTAGTATGGTATTCCTAATAATCCTTTAGGTGAGTGTATATATATGTGTATATATGTATGTCTATATTATTTTGTAAAATCCAAATAAGCTTTACAGATCTTTATTTGTAAGGGTTTAAACAGTGTTTTTCATTAATAAACTGTTTTGCACAACACGCTAACAGTTCACAGGCAGTAGACCGTTAAGATCACACTCAGTTACAATACTTAGGACAATGATCACCAGTAGCGGCTCCTGGCCAGAAATTTAGGTAGGGCAGATTCTGGGTCCTAATCGCTGAACACATCAGACACATTTTTGGCAGAATTCTAATGTCCTTGCGTTATTCGGCCTGAGGGTGGCGCTCCAATGATGACTGACAGACTTTAGTACACACGACAAATGCATTGAGTGCCATCTTAGAATTGCCTTAATGTCTTTATTGCGTCTGAATGTTGTTTGTAGAATGAAGTCAGGAATTCCAGTGAGGAAAAAAAGTCATGTCTATTCTCAGAACAAACATAAAATAAACACAACAGAACACTACTGCATATAAAAGCTATTCACACGAGCACGTTTAAACTAGGGATGCACCGATACCATTTTTTCAGAACTGATCCGATCCAATACAAAAAATTGAGCATCGGCCGATACCAGCAGAGTTTTGTCATTTGTCAAAGAATTTCTATACCTCAGTGTGTTGAACTGATAATCACTATATTGTGTGTTAAACACAATCTACTAAATACAGACAACTTCATTATAAAGAAAAACAACTAATTAAAATACTGGTAAAATGTTACACGTTGTAAAATACATTCATGAAAAACAAGTAAATACATTTATAGAAATAGGGCCTATATACTAAGAAATTAAAAGACATTTATTTTAAATGTATAGCGCAGCTTTTTAATGGACAGCAACATATAGATAGGGCAGAACAAGAAAGGCGCATCCCGTGCGCAGGATGATGCGCTTGAAGCAACACGCGCAGCGCTCCGTCCGCATTGAAAAGTTCAAAACACAAAGGGAATATATCGATGTGTAGTGTATCTATCTATGCAATATTTTAACCGAACGTGACACGCAGTTTGAAAGCTGAATGGAGAGTGACTGACAGATGCAGCAGATGGAAGCATTTACGTGAACTTTAATTTAATGACTTAAATATTAATCTGTACCTCACAGAATGGCTTCAAAACACTTAATATAGTGCACAAAGTGTTGATGATGCTTTATAATGTTTTTGTGCCTTTTGTGGGGCACTGGGGCTTAACAATAACACGGATTATTATACACACAGTATCGAATTTGGATTAGTCCTGTCTGACCGATACCCGATCCGGCAAATAATGGCGTATTGGAGCCGATACCGATACTGAGAATCGGATCGGTGCATCCCTAGTTTAAACTAAAGGGTTTCTACTTTCATTAATTTGATGCGCTACTCCACATAAGAAGAACAGACATGCCAACTAGTTACTGACCTTGCAGAATGCTGAACACATTAAAAATTTATTATTAATTCAGTGTATATAGAGGTCTATGTCTGGATGAATTTTTTGGTGGGGCTCTGCTGCAGGGAGCCGATGTGGAAACAGACTATGTGGCCAGAGCAATAAACTGCAATGCCCATAATGCAAGATGTCTAAGACAGTGCTACAAGGAGACGGCTGATTTCCTGTGTTTGAGAACTTGCAAAAGTCCTGGTGGATGAGTGGAGTAACATCTCACAGCAATAAGTGGCAGATCTGGTGCAGTCCATGAGGATGAGATGAGATGCACTTATTACATTTTTATATTGATACCCCCCCCCCCCCCCCCTCTTAAGGGACTCATTATTACATTTATGTTCCTCAAATGTCTGTGAAATTTGTTCAGTTTATGTCTCAGTTGTTGAATCTTTTTATGTTTATACAAATATTAACACGTACATACACAAGTGTATGTTTATATAACTCCGTTTTAGAGAACCATGATCCTGGGCCAGCAACAGTAGAGCCAAGGCAATGATGATAATTTCAGAGGAGGGGAATCTATTACTAGTCATATTTTACGGGTCTTTTTGCTTTGAGGCGTGCAAATGGTCTATGCACTTCCACCAAAAATAAAGAGAGTAAGAGAAAAAGATCCCACAAGTAATGCACTGGTAATGTAAAAGCTTCACTTTGAACTCTTTTTTTGAATGCAAGAAGTTTAGGTCTTCTGACTTTAGTAAACTGTGCCATAAACTGTTATATTTGGCACTGCCAATGCACATAACATAAAATACTTCTCAATGAGTCTTTGTTTCTGCTTTTATGCCGTGGAGTACAGATTGTCATTCTGACCTTTTTTGACCTTCAGCATGTATTTCTTATGATTCTTTTATGAGTCAACTTGTCTGTTTCACTTGAAGCTTTCACTGAAATGTTGTAGGATTTTGACTGGTGCCATTTACTTTCTCTGTGAAGTTAATAACAGAAAAGAGTTGAAAGAACATGTAGACCTTTAAGATATCTGAATGCATACAGTATATGCTATGGTAGCACGATTCTCCACATTGTTTCCAAAAAGCCGTCAGGAATGATTAGTGAGCTGAGGCGAGTTTCCAGAGGCTTCCCCCGACTCTGTGACACCCTGCAGAGAGACTGTCTGAAGCTGAGGAAAAGAGCGAGCACTTATCCCAACCCAAAGACATAAACAATGAATCTCTACAATCACTGTTTTGAAACTGTGAAGTACATCCAAAAGTGTGAGACCACTTTGGAAATCTGGCCTTCATAATCTAAATTAAACCTTTTTTTTTTTTTTTTTTTACAAAGATTTAGGATGTAAAATGAAAAAGTAGTATATAATATTCTTCACTATTTTTAAGTCACTAGTCAAATAAACAAATCTATGTCATTGATCTCATGAACTCCAAACAGCAAGGAGACATAGTGAAATACATTCATGCCAATTTTTCAGTCAAATTGTTATGCTTATAATTTGTAATAACAAATAAAAGAAACATTAAATCAGAAAAGGGCAACATAGAAGTATTTTCACTATTGTCTTTTGGATCCCGCTGTATATTTCTTAGTATGTTCATCCCTTTCTGACTTCCACACAGATCTGGAATAGTCTGTGGAAATGGGAAGGGGACGGATTCATGAGTTCGAAGTCTGAGTGCTCAAGATCTTAGATGAATAGTGTTTATTGTAGCTTTGCACATCCCGTCCCTCTCAATCAACAACGTCTTTGTCCTTTTACAAAATATGTGTGTTCCATGGCTTGTTGCAAGCTTGAAATGTGATATATCTCAATTCTTTTTTCATATGCTCCTTCTAGTGTCTCTCTCTCTCTCTCTCTCTCTCTCTCTCTCTCTCTCTCTCTCTCTCTCTCTCTCTCTCTCTCTCTCTCTCTCTCTCTCTCTGTCTCTGTCTCTGTCTCTGTCTCTGTCTGTCTCTCTGTCTGTGTCTCTCTCCATTCTTTCACCCACTGCCCTCTCCACTTGTAATTATATGTTAAAATAAACACTAACCCAAGAGGCCACATCACTCGACAACAAAACGAACGACAAAGACATTCCCTCATTGAGTTAAAACAGTGTGGTAAAATGCTCCAAAGAATTTGTTTCTTTCTGGAGAGGGTTTGCTCTGAAAATAAGTGCATTTATGCATCAGTATTTAGAATAATGTTTCACATGAATCATGTTCTAAGTGTGAGTAGGATTGAATTGCAGTAGCCAATGATACATTAGGCTATAACAGCAGAATAATGTGTAACATCATACAGTGAAAGCTGTCTGTGTAACTTTGCTCTACTGACCCTGAAATGACCTGTGATGTCATTGTACTCCTCAACAGACAGATGAAGATGGACAGAAAACTGACCGGCTGTTATATAACGCTGCAAAGTTTAAGCCACAGCTTTGCATTTTAGCTTGCTCTTCCTTTGATGGTTTTCACAGTGAACACCTCAAACTACGTCACAGCTCAATTTCGTCCACTCGCCTTGTCTTGAACGTCATCACTCCCAAACCCGCACGGCGTTGGTTAGTACGATATTTCCATCCAGTGTGATGTGAAGAACCAATTTTTCGTTTCTGGGCCAAGCATTCCGCCTGTTTTCTTACCATTGCCCTGAATGAAAACAAACCAGAAATATGACAGAATCCTCTGGGCCTATCTTGGAAGATTGCGCTCACCATCAAATTACCAGTCACCAAAGTTTTGTTTACCGTCGTTTGAGTGGTTGTGTGGGTTTGTCGTATTAAGGTCTCCACATTACATCAGAGGCTGTCTCTCTGTGGAATTGAGGGAAGGCCCTTGTTCTCCTTCCAGAAGTGGTTACATACATTTGGCAGCCCATGAACCCAGTAGCTAAAAGCACATGCTAGATTTTATGTCATTGACTTAAAAAACAAAACCCATATTGATTAACTTGACTGCATCAAATTATGCTTTGGCTGCAGTGTAATTATAACATTAATCTCCTTATTTACCTCTAGTTCTTGTCTCTCACACTTTCCAGATGAATTCTCAGTCAAAGATTTTATAAAAGCCTGATGATGTAAATGCCTTAAAAATACTTCTTAATGAATCATTAATCTCCGGATCTCTTAAAGTCCTCTCTCTCTGTTTTAATTCCTTACATTACATGACATCATTTTAGGATGCAAAAATGAAAATCATAAAATAAACACAGAAATAGGAGCTCTAGTGTTGTTCTACCTGGAAGACTCAAATGTCACGTCATTCATTAATTATCTATCTAGTCAATCATTATTCGTCATCTGTAGTATACAAGTTCTGTTCCCACCCATTGCTACGTTTGCAGATACTGACACCGGCGTTCACAGTTGACGATCCTTAGCGGTCGATTGATGGTCCCACATAAAGTTCAACCGTTAATAATGTTAAATTCTACAGTGGCGTTTTAAGCAGTGATCGACCGATATTGGTTTTTTATAACCGATACCGATACTGATTATTTACATGTTTATGTCCCCGATAACCAATATATAGAACCAATATTTATTTATTGTTATTTCTGTTTCATTCAACACTTTCTTTTTTTTGCAATTTCACTCCCTTCTTACATATAAAACACACTTCTACATCAATAAATATATTGTGAAAGAGTCCAAAAAAAGTGTGTATGTGTATATATATATATATATATATATATATATATATATATATATATATATGTATATGTGTATGTGTGTGTGTGTGTGTGTGTATACATATACACATACACACACAGTGCAGTCACTAAAGTGTCTTTTCAACATTACTGTTGTTGCATCTTTTTATTTATAAAAACAGCATATTAACAACAGGCAAAATAAATTTACAAAGTCTGTTTTCAAATGGAGAACATAAATAAATGACAGGTGAGTATCAACTTCCCATAAATATAAGCATTAGTTTTAAGCTACAGTTTTAAAAGGTTTATGTGTTTTTTTTATAGACTAAACAGTACAGAACACAATGGAATATTCTCTGGAATACGCAAACACTGTCAGAAAAATAAACAAAACAGCAAAACAGACAGTGCTTTAAGGCGGTCTTGCGCGAAATTCTCAAAATGGCCACAAGATGGCGCCAGTTATCGGTGTATCCGATATTACAAAAACGATACCTGATTATGTTAAAATGCTTAAATATCGGGAAACCGATATAACGGTCGAGCTCTAGTTTAAAGTCCATGTTAGCCTACCATTCTGAATGTTCGTCGAGCGTCGCGGCAACAGACGCAAGTTTCTACATCCTTTGTCACTAATGAGAGCAAAATCTTGCGCTTCAAATTTCAGACGCATGCAGCCCTCTCTTCACGCATTTCCTCTTTCGTTTTCGATTTTTGTTTCAGCAATCACTTTCATTAGGACTCTCTGGGCCTGCTATCAAAGACATAGCTGCAATATTCATCACCATTCTGGCATCATCACAACATTGAACATTGACATCATATAGCATTTGACTATTTGACACGCAGTCTGCACGTGCTTATTGATTCCCGGGCCACACCGCAAATGACAAGCTCACTCTTGCAGTGAGCTTTTTCTTTTCACTAAAGCTGGCACACACTGTGCGACCTTTATAATAGTCATCGTTTTTGTTGCTTTTCAGACTTTACAAACATGAACATGACGGAAAAAAAAACCTGGACGCACACAAGAGAACTTGTCCAGAGTTTTACATCAACCCATTCACATTTAGTGAATTTATTTCAGGTTAAAATTTTATCACAACGGTCATTTCTGTCCAGGTGTCATATCGTAGCCTTCATCTCTATGTGGCCTTTGTCTCCATGTGGCCTACTGTGGCTTTGCCTGTATGGCCTAACGTGGACTACCGTGGCTTTCGTCTCTATGTAAAAGAAAATATCTCAAAGCATGTCCCTGCACCCCCTAATCATTCTGCACTTTTCATACTTCCCAACGGGTCTCCCATATCAAGAAGGTGGTTTAAAACTCATCTAGTGACAGTTCTACAGAACTACAGACTATCATCTCATCGGTATACCAGACATTCATTCGGGATCGGTGCTGCTACAACGGCAGCTCAAACCATCAGGCATGCTCAGCAAACTCTCTCAAGTAATTCCAAAGATGCATTTCTAATTCAAACTACTGGTGGTGGTGGCTTTCATATGCTTCAAAATCAATAGTTTTATTTCCATATCTACCCCACTCAGAGCTAAGTGATCTGCTAATTCCAGGGACCATAGGTCACCTCATGCGATCTTTTCGGAGCCTCATTCTCAGCCTACGTGGCTTTTCTCATACCCCGGCCTATCGAGGCAGTATACACAGCCTAACGTGGCAGTCCTTACAGCCTACACGGCTTTTCTCGTACCCCGGCCTATCGAGGCAGTAAACATGGCCTAACATGGCAGTCCTTACAGCCTACGCGGCTTTTCTTGTACCCCGGCCTAACGTGGCAGTCCTTACAGCCTACACGGCTTTTCTCGTACCCCGGCCTATCGAGGCAGTATACACGGCCTAACGTGGCAGTCTTTACAGCCTACTCGGCTTTTCTCGTACCCCGGCCTAACGTGGCAGTATACACAGCCTAACGTGGCAGTCCTTACAGCCTACACGGCTTTTCTCGTACCCCGGCCTATCGAGGCAGTAAACATGGCCTAACATGGCAGTCCTTACAGCCTACGCGGCTTTTCTTGTACCCCGGCCTAACGTGGCAGTCCTTACAGCCTACACGGCTTTTCTCGTACCCCGGCCTATCGAGGCAGTATACACGGCCTAACGTGGCAGTCTTTACAGCCTACTCGGCTTTTCTCGTACCCCGGCCTAACGTGGCAGTCCTTACAGCCTACGTGGTTTTTCTTGTACCCCAGCCTAACGTGGCAGTCCTTACAGCCTACACGGCTTTTCTCGTACCCCGGCCTATCGAGGCAGTATACACGGCCTAACCTGGCAGTCCTTATTTTTAGGCACTTCATCCAAAGAATCTTCCAAGGGATAGGTATCTTTTGATTTTCATCAGTTCTTTTTGGGATAGGCTCCACCCCTGCCCTCATCTTCAAGCAGGAACTGCAAGCATCCGCTACCCTCTGGGTGCGGACTATGGATGGGGCCTACGCCAAAGAACTTTATCATTTCATTCAGTTGATGCTACTTGTATACAAACTGTAAATAAATCTTATTCAAATGTTTTCTTGCCTCCCAAATCTTTCGGGTAGAAATGGGAGCTCTAGCGTAATTCTACCTGGAAGACTCAAATATCATGTCGTTCATTAATTATCTATCTAGCCAATCATTATTCGTCATCTGTAGTATATAAGTTCTGTTCCCACCCATTACTACGTTTGCAGATACTGATGCCGGCGTTCACCCCCATCCTCCCCACCACCACCAGGTCGGTCCCTGTCCATACATCAGGGGGTAGGCTCCGCCCCTGCCCTCATCTTCAGGCAGGAACTGCAAGCATCCGCTACCCTCTGGGTTCGGACTATGGCCGGGGCCTACGCCAAAGAACTTAATAATTTCATTAATTTGATACTACTTGTATACAAACTGTGAATAAATCTTATTCAAATGTTTTCTTGCCTCCCGAGTCTTTCGGTTAGAACTCTCTTACTTAGCACACAGACACATACTGAGGTTTCATAACATGGACCAAAGTTTATTTAAAGTCCCAAAAAAAGCTTTGATACATACTAGTGTCAAAGTCTTCGGGACAAGGAAATAAATAGACAGTCAGCCACTGAGTTTAAAGAAATAAAACAGATTCTGAACACTATACCCTACGGATTATTATGCGTTCTCCATGGTAACACGAACAAACATCAGAGTGGGCCATGTTCTTTATAATCTCTTCACTGAAATGCATAGGTAAGTAAATAATGGCTACAACACTTTTCAATTATCAGACTGCCTCGTTTTCCCAGTAGCCAAATTCAGTTTTCAACCACATTCTTTTGATGGATTGGCTGAAGCCACTCTTTCCAGTTCAAATGCCATGGAAAATCTCTTCAACTCTGAGAGGGGAATAATACACAGGGAATAAGTGGGGGAAGACATCAGGGAGAGTAAAATGACCTGTATGAAAACATAGGGGTTGTCCTTTTTTACTAGGAGGTTGTCCTTTAGCTGTTCAGTTCATCTTTGAAGTGGTAAGTTCGAGGCAGAATTCCACCAATGGCATAAGGACTTCCGTGGGCCTGCGTGCCCAACATGGAGGTGCTCCACAGGGGAAAGCCTCTGCCAGCACTCTGGTTCTAGTGCCCTGGACAGCCGCCCCAGTGGTTTGTGGTAGAGTGCCATAGCAGTGAAACCGCGGCGAGTGCTCCCGCTCCCAAATAGTTTCTGGTCAAACTGAAACATTACAGCCCAGAGAACGCTGCCCGCCTCCGCCAGACAGCCTGCATGAGATCAGCACTGAAAACATGCGATCATGAACCCCGCTGCACAAAACGTTTATGGATGTGCGACGCCATGGAACACAGCATGTGGTGCTTTGGTTGTATTTTGGGTTGAGCAGTTAAAAGCAGTTGAAGGGCTACATCATATTTGTCAAAGCCATGTTAGCGAAGTGTTTAATTAGGGCTGTCCATGTTACACAATGCTCATGGCATGAGCTCAATGACAAAAGCATCATTCTGCATGTGCTCATATAGTCCAACAAATAAAAATAAAACAAACAATATGTTGACGTTTTTAATGTCTTTTCAATTATTTCAACTGCCACAGTAATGCATTTAAATAATCTTCATTTGGAGTTAATTTCGATTTGATGATTTCAATTAAAAAATATAAAATTAATTGCAATTTAATGAATCGATCAAATAATTTTTACGTCTTATCTTGCCTGTGCAGTTGGGGGCAATTGTAATGCTAATTATGGAATAAACGTTTCATGACTTTTGAACCTTTTAAAACTGAGAATGAACAGTGTTTCAATAAAGTACTTAATAAAAGACTGATTTTGCATATCAACTGATAATTGTTTTTTTTAAAGGATTTCGCTCATTTTAAATACTAATAAAGTAGACCACAGTTAGATTTCTACTAAACACACAATCCTGACAGCTAAAATAATATTATATATAGAATTGTATTTATATCATTTAAAGGCAAATATTATTACAGCATTGTGTTGTGCTGTGCAAAAATCCAATCAATCATTGTATTTCAATATCTATATTTTCCTCCCTTTCGATATGACCTCTTTTTGTTGTTACAAGTGTATGTATATGGGCATAGCTGAATGTCAGTGTTTATTTTGTCAAACACATTTTTATGCATATTTCATCTCCTTCTCTCTCTTGGACCTTTAACTCATTGGAGGACAAAAGAAGTATTGAGGACGTTCCTCTCAACATATAATACTATAAAATAAAATACTGCGGCTAACAGATCTAGGAGATGTAGAGAGTTCAGTTCATGTTTGTTGCCTGGGGTTACCATGACAGCCATCCTCCTTCAATTCATCTTGAGTCAAAAGAAAGTAGTCTTTTCTCTTAATCCTTTCTTGTCATCTTTTTGCCAGATTCAGATCAAAATCATATGTGGATATGATTAC